>JALJEE010001911.1:0-16081 GCA_023231475.1 Seison nebaliae
AACAAGTTATTCCATTAGAATAACAATAAATTGTGAATAATTTTCCATCTTTATATTTCTTAGATATGTATCTAACCGTTTCTAGAGATCAATCAATGAAAGTAATGTTGAATAAAATGTCGGATGCAGACAATTACAATTTGGAAACGATCCCAAAATTCTCTACTCATATCGAAGGAAATCAACTGGTCTTTAATGAAACTTTACAATCAAATTTACTGATGTTAATTGATAATAATTCCAAGTTATTATTTCGAACAATTATTCTAAATTCTAATAAATAAATATTAAAATTATGAAAATTAAGATTACTGAAAGAATATGATGTGCATCGAGGAGAGGTCACAAGCCAAATTAATTTCAATAATCAGAAGTTGACGAACGCTGTTATTATTCGCAAAGGAATTATTTATGTGGAAATTGAAAGAAAAATTGGATGTTTAATTCAAAAAAATTTTACAGAAATTCCAAGACAGATTGGCGAAGTGGTTGAATGCAATATTGAATTTGATCTGGAAATGGATAAAATAGAAATTCGATCAAATTTAAATCGAAATCAAATTGATTCAGAAAATAATGAATGCAAATCTTTTTGGAAAATTATTGATTTTGAAATATTATTAAAAGAGACGTTCTTAATTGAAGATAAAGAAACAGGAAATTATTTTCAACTTCAACGAGAATCTTCAAAAATTTGGAATTTACAAGAAATTAATGAAAACTTCAGCAAAAAGAAATTGATAACAATTGACATAAAATTACGAGCATTAACAGCAATGATCAGTGAGAATTCGAAAACTTTATTAATAATTTTTGAAAAGAAACTTGTGAATTATTCTATAAGTTTGTCAATAATCAAATATGAAATTAAAATTCCAACTAATAATATTATCCAAATGGAATTTGTGAGAAAGTCAACTGATATTCTTCTTCTAGACGATAAAGGCAATTTACAAATAATCTCCAACGATGGTAAATTTAGAGTCGCTCAAATATTCAAAAAGAAAAATATAGTTCGAATTGGAACTTGTCGAAAGTTCAACACCTTCGTCATTCTAACAAATAAGTCTGAATTATTTTTGATAAAATCAGAAGATGGAAAATATAATTGTGAAATGAATTTGTCACTACAATTTAATAGTATTAATCCAATCATTAATGAAATGCATTTAATGAAAGAAAACACTTTAGAAGAACAGTTGAGGAATTATGAATATAAATTCCTTTTTGAGATATCAGATGATGGAAATTATTTATACACAATCATTAACAATTCGCATTTGTTTATTGTTCGATTGAGATCCATACCATTTCCATCAGAAGAGGAAAAGAAAGAAATTGAGCGACGAGGGAAACCCATTAATGTGGTAACGAAAGAACAATATGTTCCAAGAGTCATCGGTTAATTTTTAATTATTCAATTAAAATATATTTTAAAATTTCGTAAAATGTTTAAAATAAAAAATTTAACTAAAATTAAATTCTAATTCTATTTTTAGCTGCAACCGAAATATTTGACGAAGCATTATCTGCTAAACTTGTCAACAACATAATGGTAGTTGTGACCTGTAAGAATCGGTCAATTTATAGTTATTTGAGAATTGATCCTCAACAATCAACTGATCAACAATATCAAGTGGAATTGTCGACGTTCATAAATTTCTTATGATTTATATTCATTTTCTTGAAATTTGTAGATTCCACAAAAACAAGACGTTGAAGAGAATCAATGACTTACAAAATGAAACTAAAATTGCTTATGTTCAATGTTTGGACAACAAATTAAATAGATATAAATTTTACGAATCTGATAAAGAAGCTGCAGAACATTTTGCATATCTCACGAAATTGAAAAGAGTTTTGGAAATAATGGATCCAAAGTTTTACAGTTTAAAAATTCCAAAAAATTTCCATGATTTTACTTCTTTTGAAGAAATGACATTGGACGTTATAATTTTTTCCTTATGTTTTCCTCTATAATTTCTATTTTTAGGAATTAGTAGCAGGTAAAATTAATGAGGTTTAGTGTATTTATTATCAGACATCGATTGCAAATTGTTCTTTTGCAGTTTAAAGAAGGAGAGAATATTGAAGATTTCCTTCAAAATCTTAACGAATCGATAATGAACGAAATTGTGGAAGGAAGATTAGAAAAAAAATTTGGAAAGGAAAAAGACGAAGATAAACAATTAATAGCATATAATGATATCTTAAGTACATATATGTCAAAGCTGCACTCTCATGACATGGCCTCTGAATCATCGGAAGAAGAAGACTCAAACGATAACTTTAACAATACTTCAATTGTTCATACTGTGCTTCATAAAAGATTAGAATTCTTTCAAGAAAAACATAATGATATTGAATATAGTGATCAGTTAATGTTGTTTATTCTTCATCTAATACACTTTTCTCTTTTAAGAAATATGAAACACTTTGATAAGTATGAAGACGAAACCACTTCGAATTATGGTAGTCGATTAAGTAAATTTTTGGATAAATTGGAAGAGAAATATAAAGACGAATTTCCAGAGGATGCTGTTAACGAAAATCCGGAAAAAAATTTCGATATCAATTCTGAAGAGCTTTCAGAAAAATTAAACAATTTCCACTATCGATCTAATAATGCAATAGGTTTATTTAACGTTTTTACCGAAAATTATAACTTTTTTTAAAGATGATTTCAATTCTCTCAAATATATTGTTCATGAAAATCCCAAAATGTCAAAAGCCTGTTCAATACTGTAACATTCGATAACAACATGAAAGAAAATAGAACATCAAGAAGTTGTAAATGTATTGACTGATATAACTTACTCAACAATTTTCATTCAATAAATACTTAAACAAGCATTTCGACTTGATAAATTTGATTGGAAAAGTTTTAGCTCAAAACGTTTAAATTAAATTAACAACTTTGCGTTTCATAACTTAAATTGAAAAATTCTGGACACAAATCGTTATAACGATAGTCAGAATTAAAAAATTGCGCATTAAGATAAGCATCAACGAGATAAGAATCAAATTTCGATCCTGTTTTGTTGTTCTGCGGGAGTTATCCATTTTGGGAAAAATGTAATATGAAACAATTTACTCGGTAAGATAAACATTTTTATAACAATTATTCATTGAATAAAATCCCAAGTACACAATAAAAAGAAAAATGCGCTGGGTGTATTTATTTCCAAAAATAACTATTCCGAAAATTATAATACTTTTCGTTGCGGCATTAATTGTAATAGGAAAAACAAATAAAATTAACAATGATGTTGATTGCTCTGAAGAATTTGTGGTCAGATCAGAATTTCGAGGACTTTTTATGAAGTGCAATTCTTATCTGTATTTAGGGCGATTTCCAGGAGTTTCATTATTGTCCTCGTTATTCTTCATGTATATGAGAGCAGAAAAGGTTTGCATTTAGAAGTCGAAATAATTTGATTAGAATATTAGGAAAAATTTTATTCAATAATTGGCAATTTTTCAACTGACAGATTATCAAATCAATTATTGATACAAGCCATCAATATACCTGTTAATTTTGTTTCTGGATTTATCATTAATATTCACCTAATTAGGGTAACAAATTAATGAATGGATTTGTTCATGCTCATAGTTTAATATTATTTTCCAATTTTCCAAAATTTCCAATTCCATAGTTGATTATTTAATAAAGCAAGAGAAAGTTTCCTTAAAACTTTATCGCATCCAATATTGGTTAATACCAAATTTAATATTACCGTTACAAATACCTGACGAATTGTTAATCAGACAAATACTTTGGTCTTTTAAAAACTTTTTTTAGATTCCAAGAAAACTCAGCTTGCGTTCAATTTGCACTTTATGTCCAAGAAAAAAAATTAGATTTTCAAAAATATTCGACTGGTCGAATTGGTCGATTGCCTATCCAAATTTTGAATTCATCTGAATTTCATTTGCTAAAATTATTAAGTTTGTTATTATACTGTCTGGCTCTAATTGTTACGGTTATTAGATAAATTTTATTTAAATTTAGGTTATCAGCAAAATAAATATTACTGCTCGAAGGAAAAACATAGTGAAGTATCATCTCATACGTATGGTAATTATTTAATAGAATGGAATTCAACACTGTCTATTATGGAGGAATTCATGAGCATGATGAAAAAAGTTCAACTAAAAGATATATCTTTGCATATCGTGTAAGTGTTTTTTAAATAAAAAAGAAAAATATCTTCAATAGTTCTACTGTACTAATGTAGGTCATATTTTTCCGGATCATACACAAAGAATAATTTTTTCTTTAAATCAACTTGACATATGCCAGGATGGCCGAGTGGTTAAGGCGGTGGACTTAAGTTCCACTTCCCAATAGGGAGCGTGGGTTCGAACCCCACTCCTGGCAAATAATTTTTCTTTGAGTTGAGAATTGGTTGAGAATGCACATTAATTTTTTTTTTCAATAATATTTTTTTCAATCATCACTTGTTAGCCAATATACATGTTAGCCTGTATTTTTGAACCTCATTGTCCATTTTCATAATTATTAGTCCTATATTAATCGAGATAATGATAAATTAATCACTGGGGCAATATGGGAATCTTCCGCTGAGAGAGTGAATGTTTTTTTGCGAATTTGAATGAGTTGTCGTGGAGAAGTAACAAATATGAGAATCTCGTCAGCGTATGTGAGTACAATGGGAATTTGCCTGTCGTTAATGTTGTTGATGTTCATTCAATTAACGAATGACCCAGATTGAAGGATGGAACCTTGTCTGACACCACTGTCTGAACTCGTTGGACGATGGAAGAGAAACATAATTGGGGGATAAACCGTATTATTATAATATATATAGTATTAAAGTATAATTAAAGCAAATAATAGGAAAAATTGCGCTTTCTCATTAATTCCATCATTAAGTTCTTACTAACAATTCTATCTAATATTACAAATTGTACATTAATTACAAGACATTTATCCAAATTATTTTATTAATTAGTCAGTAGAATTAAATCTAATTTTATAGAATGATGCATTTATTATATTACATGTTATCTCTGTCTTGTATATTCCGTACGGGTTGGACTGGTCAACCACGTCCACTAGGTAAGTATCCATTCTATGTCTTTTCAAAAAGAACTTTTAAAATATAATTAATAATAATTATGACCAATAGGATTCTCTGTAACACCTAAAGACCCAATTGTAACGGTTGGAAGTAAAGCAGTCATTTTCAACTGTGTTTACTCGTCACTAGAAGGCAACCCAAGCATTCGATGGGAAGTAATACTAGAGAGCGATAAAGTTATTTTCAAAAATATCGTTATTTAAATAAGTCAACTACATATCATATATTACTTACAATACAATATATATTACAACTTATTACTATGTTAGTCAAATATTCAGGATGTGAAAGATGTAGAGGGATTTGTTCAATTTGATGAAACTGTTGTAATGATCACAGAAAAACCGATTACGGAAAACCTCATAGGAGAAATTCGTTGCATTGTAGATGAAAAGAAAATGAGTCACTCATTCTTCATCTTAGCTGATAAAGATCAAAGTTTTTCTTATATAAGCTTTTCCATCCTAATTATTCTAAACAGAAATTGAACCTAATCTTCCTGTTAAATACATCGAATTGACAACGACGATTACAACGACTCGTCATTACCGAACAACAAAACCTCATACGACTATGAAACCCAATAGTGCTGTCAATGATTTTAAAATGACACGAGTTTTTTACCTTTCCACTATTATCCTCGTACTTTTCTATTGCTGAGCTCAATAAATTTGAATATTATAATTTTTTATAATATTCTCTTTTCCCTATCTTTTCATCGAGAAACATCATTTTTTCTTTATTTGAAGCTTTATTACTTTTTAATATCGCATTTTAAGTCCTATTCATTCTAAAATTTTAGCTACTATTTTTAGGCATTATTTAAGAAATAATTATGGACTTACCAGAAAAAATTTTTTATGATCCCAATGACTACATCAGTACTGTTCATTTAATTCTCAGTTTTCGTTTATGAAATTTTCTAATTAGGGATCGGGCAACACCGTATCAAGGAAAACTTTGTTTTCTGGAAGTCAAAATATTTCAGTTTTAGGAAAAGTTAATGGAATTATTCTTTCCGATTTTCACTTCATTATTATCAGACAATTATCAGAGAAGACTGTATATTCCGGGGAGATTTCGGACCGATCAATTTGGGAAGATATGTCATTATTGGAAAAGGATCTGTCATCCGCGGTCCCTACAAAAAATACTTACAAGGGTTCCCTTCATAATCATTCTTCGCTTTCAATTCTCCAGATTGACTTTTCTTCAAGTAACTATAGGCGACCATGTGATCTTTGAAGATAATGTGGTGAGTAGTGCAGTTGAAATTGGATCATATGTTCATATTGGTGCGAATTCAGTGATTGTTTCTATGATTTTTCGATTAATATTATTCATTTTAATTCATAAAATATAGGGTCGTCGTAGTGTAATTAATGAATGTTCCATTATTCATCCGAATACCGTTATTCCACCAGAAACTAAAATTCCTGCATATTCTATATTTGCGGGTAATCCTGGTTAGGAATTTTTTTATGATGATCTGTTAAATAAGTAAAATTTAAACAGGCGAACAAATAGGTAATGCACCAGAAGATACGATGGATATGATGATTGAATTGACTAAAACATTTTATGCTCGTTACGCTCCTTCCGAATGATTCATTCTCACATTTATTCTCTCATTTTATTCTTTGGTTTGGGTTTGTTTCATTTCTTATTTCTACTTATTTACATTGGTAGATCGATAATTATTTATTATATATAATTTATATAATATTTATTATTTATTTAATTATCAAAAATAAATTTAAAATATTCATCGTTGTTCGAAATTTTTCGTCGTATTCTGTTTCGTCGGATCTAATTATCTATTCAATAATTAAATTAATAAGTGAAAACACATTATAATCTTAACATTAAAATATTCAATTCATTTTTCTAGTTTATTTTTCTTTTCTCTTCTAAAATTTTTCTAAATCTCTTTCATTATTATAATGTCGGAAAGAGATCCTTTCACTAGACCAGCAAATATTTATAATAAAGATAATGTCTGTTTTTCTCTAACTGCACTCCAAATAATAATGGCGTCACCATCATTAATGCTTCTACTCTATGATCATAATCATTGTACTTCGTTTAATTGCTTTCAATTGAGTCACAACATTCCACAAACACTTCGAAGCTTCAGACCAATTAATTCAATTAAAGATATCGAATACACTTATCTAGTTCACGAAGTGATGGTGATGATGGGATTTCACTCACCTGATAACAACACCAAAGGATTATCCTGCACGAAGCATCCATATTCTATCGGTTGTAAAGGGGCAGTTTCTGTTGACACACACCCCGAACTTCATTATGGAAGTTTAGTTCTATGGAATTTATATCGTTTACTTTCCATGAAAAATAATAAGAAATTAATAAAAAAAGAGAGTACCATATCGAATGTTAAAAATTGTCATAAAATATTATCAGAAATTTCCACTCAATCTGTAAGAAGAACGAATTTGAATTACACATCTTTCCGTAAAATACCTAAACGGTTTTATGATCATAACGCTCGTCGTAAAATATGGGGTACTTTGAAAAATCGTTTGTATTCCACAATTCCATTTAATCGTAACGATAGAGAACGAAGGATAAATAAGTATTTAACGAGGAATAATTTGGACAACAATTATAATTCCATATTCATGTTACTTTTCAATTTTCTCTTACATGGACATGGAGGTACTGCAGATAAACAAATTCTTGCTCACACTTTCCACCACAATCCATTGCATAAGAGATATATAGATACGAAATATAATTCTCTTACCCCTATACCAAGTAAGATGAAACATGATTTTGTTACATATTATCCCCATTTGAAATTGATCTTTTTCCAAGTTTCATTTGATGCTAATAAGATAATAAAAGCCGCGAGAAATATCAAATACGAAGATTTCCCCTCATATTTCCAACAACCTTGGGATGATATTATTCATAATGCACAAAGCTTACAAGTTTCAAGAACAGCACGTTCCTTAATTATTCACTACGGAATGCCTTCAACAGTTCTCTTCGATTATCAAGAATCTTATTTCCAAAGTTATTCCAATCCCATTGGAATAGTAGTTGCACCATCTTCTATTGCTTCGTTAATAGATTTCATCGAAAAATCATATGGTGACTATAAAGATGGATCATTTATGCCAATAGAGAGATTATTGAAAATGAGATTTTATGATGCTAAATTTACTTTTCCAGAGAAGTTCTGGTGCGATGATATGCCATGTAAGAAACAATTCTTTAAGGATTTTTTTGCAGTTCATGAAAATAATGAAATATATGAACTTTTTGGAATCATCCTAACACAACAGGAACTCCAATATGAGGTTGATTTAGAATTAGATGTTGGCAAATCGGAAAAATATAAACCTATAATTCCTAGTGAAGACGAAGTTGAGGAAACCATAGAAACGGTCATGAATGTACCTAGTATCAAAGCGATATTTTTAAAAACTAACGACGATACTGCAGAACAAATAATAAGGTATATACGAAAATATCTCCGATTACTATTTGCACAAGAAAATGTTTATAACTATCATCAATTTAATAAAATAAGAGAAATTCCTGATGATGTTCCTCCGGCATCCGTTATTCACCATGAATATGTCACCCATTCCGTTGCAATTGTTCGAACGTTTGATCGAAATTGGTGGTTAATTGATGATGATCAAGTGATAAAACTTCGACATCTTAAAGAATTCTTCAATGAGTTCGACATCAAATATACTATGACTCCTGAACTTACTGCTTGGCAGGTTGTTAAAAATGAAGAAACTTTATTGAAACGTCTAAGAAATATCATCAAACCGATAAAGTACACATATGAAGCATAATGAATTATTCCTTTCAGTTTTATCTTTTTCAATGTTCAAAAAATTTTTTAAAACGTTTTCAATTTGAATTTTAAAAAAAAATTTCACAGATATTTAGACAACCGAACCAAATTCTATATTTAATTTTGTGATTCATCATTGGTTGTATCGTTCTTCTTAATTTCTCTTGTATATTTTTATCTGGCAACTACCCTACCGAACTGTTTTTGTCATGAAATAAACGTCATCCATGAAATTTCTAACGTTTTTAATTTGAGTTACTTACCGATTGTTGATCAAATATTAATTTAAACTAAACGTTCGAATTAAACCGATGGAATAATGAGTAACTGTACACGGTATTCCATCCAATTGAGGAAGATCAATTTTTCTGTGTCTTATTTGTCTTATCTATTTCTTCAGGATCGATTTTAATTATTCTAAAAGATTTCTTTAATAATTGTTTTATAATATTTTGGATGAAACTTATACAGTATGAGTTTTGCAAAACTATATCCTGAAGAAAAAATTCAAACTTCCTATCAAATTGTCGAAATCATTATCGATTTTTCGGTGTTGTGATTTTGGTAAACGGAAGCGACTTTCCGCGAAGTTTCTCTTTACTTAGCACATATGTTAGTTCATTATTAGATTTGAGATAAAAAAAAAATCGAAGATAACTTCCTTTTTTTCTTTTTTTTTAGGAAAGAGAAACATCGGGGATAACTTGCATTAATCTTGATTTTTATGTATCCTTTTGATAACGCTCTTCACATTTCTCAAAATTTCAATATTATTTTTCATATTCCGGAATATTTATTAAATAAAATTGCCATTGGAAGAAAACTTATCACTAATAACATGTATAGTTTACTTTTTTTTATTTGTCCGGTTAATTCAAGATGGAATATATCGCATTATTTTATATCCGTGATAGTATAGTGGTGAGTATCCCCGCCTGTCACGCGGGAGACCGGGGTTCAATTCCCCGTCACGGAGAAACTTTTTCCTCAAGAAGAAACAAAAAAAAAAATGGATGAAACGAACGCTTTTTGATCATCGTTTATAATTTAAATTTTGTTTAGATGAACTTTATTACTGTTCGAACAAATCTTGGGAAAAAAACGTAAATTGAAGAGTGTGCACACTCTTATATTGAAAAATACGTAAATTTACGTATTATATACATTAAATAACATTCAAATGCTAACAGGATGAGGATTATGACAGATCTATATGTGGGGAGGATATGTCAGACAACTTTTACAACTTTGGAGTTGTGAGACAAAGTTATTTTTTTTGGTCGAAAATGACAAGAATACAAATGTGATTTTTTTGTTGATAAAAGCAATTATTATATCCTAACATTCATTCGGCTCTTTCTTACAGTCCTAACTTCGGGAAAAATAAATGTACAATTCATTCTCACATAATCGATTAATTAATAAACTTCATGCCTCCCTATTTTTGAGATTCTAAAATCACATTTTAAGTGGTTAAGAAAACTTAATAAAAATTTTTCCTCGAAGTAAAATATTCGGTTACAACATGAAAACTCGAGGACTGCTATAGAATATCAAAAAAATTCATAAACCTGATTCAAACAACCTGATTCGAAAAATAAAAACATAAAATATACTTAAGTAATAATTATAATTGAATATCATTGAAAACTCATAATTTATCTAATTTTTCCACTTTCTAATTGATACATCAGTTATACATTATGTGCTATATCGAATAAAAATATGAAAATTTTGTAAAATTTTTGAATAAAAAAAAGTTTCCCATTTCACAACTTTTACTAGGTGCATTACTAATTATAAATGTGGACGGAATTTATATTTCCACATTTTTTTAAAATTCAGATTTTTATTGATTCTTAAATAGCAAACTGAAGTTATCGATATGTTAACGATCTTTTACATTATGTTAATCTTCTTGTATCCGGTAACCAAAAGCAGGTGGGAAGTTTGCAGTTTTTCCAATACTCTTTTCGTTTATTAACATATTCTGAATCGTAACATATTCGAGAAAAGCAGCAAAGACCTTCCATTGGTCTATAGCATGTTGTGCCGTCTTCACAGACACATCCTTCACAAACTTCTCCTTTTTTCGCAAAACGTTTCACACATTGTCCATATTCCACATCTTGTTGCGCTCCAAACACAGAATGAAAATATAAATCGACTAAACGATCTGTAGCAGGGTTAACACAACATTCTCCTTCTGGACACTCAGCTGAGTTTGTACATTTTTTGAGTAGACTAGCTGGAGTTGTTTGACATAATACTGTTGATAGAGTAACCATCAAAATTATTATTCTTTGCATTGGACTTTTGAGTATGGTTAGTAATGTAATGGTTCAAAATACTTATGATTAAGAAAGCCAATGTCCTCAATTGGTAATAAAAATCAATTCGCTTTCGAATAGATTCTTTATAAATCTCTTAGTCATTAAGTCAAATCCCTGGAATTTTATTTCGTTTTTATTAAAAATGCGCTCAAAGTGAAAATCAATTTCATATAATTTATCCAAATAAAATTGATTTAATTCATAACGCATATATCAGGATTTCAATTCTTATATTTAAGGACCTTAATACGTATAACACTATCTTTTTGAATTATATGAATCTCATTTATATTAACTACATCTATTATTAGAATTTCATTAACTATAACATTATAATATAATACTATAAATATATAAATTTAACTACTTCTAAAAATTCCAAGAGTATAAAACAATCATCTAAAAGAAGGCTAACAATGTTGTAAGAAGCTTTGTAAGAAGAAAAAAGCACTTTAATCAGTAGGTGTTTTTATTTAAGCTTTAAATTTGGTAATTAAACATCCAATATTGAGCCATAGTTCAAATAAATCTTTTAAAATATGTGAGCAAAAACAGTTGCTTATTAGCAATATTCCCGGTATGCTCGACTATCAGTTGGATGATAAGTCCTTCAATTTTTTAACAAAACAACAGCAAACTAATCTTCGCTGAATGTTTTAGTCAATTCCATGTCCAACCTCATTTAATTATATTTTATGGATGATTAATTTAACAACTTCAAATCAGCTAAAATCAAAAAGACTAAAAACCTGGTTTCATTTGTAATTCTTGCGTCTCCTTGTAAGTATATCCATGGATATTGGGACATATTTTTAAAGAATCATATATTGGGACATATGATTCTACGAGTTAGCATTAATGTCACCCATGGCGATAAAGAATGATAATGGAAAATATGTAATGGAATCATATATCCCAAAGGAGGATTCAGATATGGAAATTTTCAGTTTTCATACGTAGTGTCATATATAGTATATTTATCGTATATTTCATGCTGAAACCGAATATTTTACTTAAAATTAGTTTTTTATTGACAGTAAATATTATTGGCAAAATATTGATAGTAAATTTATTGACGTAAAATACGATTATGAAAAATAGAGAAAAATTAATATAATTAATCGATTATTTGACGACGATTTTTAAATTTATTTTTCTCGAAGTTAGAACTGTTAGAAAGAACTTGAATTGGGCTACTTGAAGGAATAAATTATTAAATGGGAATACATTAGACTGCTTAGTCAAAATTACGCTGACGTTAGACAACTATAGATCAAGTAATTTAATTATCTAAATTTTAATATATTTAACTTTCATCGTTTTCTTTCTGACGTTTGAGTATAGGTTTTATGATTGTTCTTAATTTATTCAACAAACCTTCAGAAGTATTTGAAAGTTGCCATGCTGTTTCTTCGGGAGCCAATGAGAATTTCATTTTGAAACTATTTAAAAATTGTTTAAGATTTCCAATCGGAGAAACCTCCTCGTTATCTATATACCACCAGTTTAAATCGAAAGTTCGAACTATTGCCACTGAATGACCTGCGATTCCGTCAGAATCAATGAAAATTGACGGCAGATCATTATTAACTTTTCTTATTTCATTTAACTTCCTTAAATTGTACAGAGTCTCCTTAGCAACCAAGAGACCTATAAAGTTTTTGACGTGTCTGTCTATTTCATGTGTCTTATTTCCTATTAATTTAATATTTTGATTCTCTTTAAATTTCCCAAAAATTTCCATTATTCTCTCTTCCTTCATCTTTTCGAACTCTAAAGTTCTGACATCAAAATTTTCTTGTTCTAATTCGAGATAATAATTCTGAAAAGTTTTGGTAAAGATTATGGCGAATAATTCGTATGCTTCACTCTTTTCTTCGGTATCTAGGCAATATTTGAACATTTTTCTTTTACATGGCAAATCATCACACCAAAAACTATTTGGTAAAGTTAACTTTATACCATGATAGATCATTTCTAAATGATTTATATTAAATTCAATCGAACCTAAGTTGTTAGGTTTCTCAAAGTAACTTTCAACATATTCTGCTAACGAATCAATTGTTCTAGGAGAAATTTTAACTGCAATAGGATCTCTACCATAATAATAAATTTCCTCATGATCGATGATCACAGTAGAAGGTAAACTGTATGCTATAATGAATTGTTGTGTCTTATTAGACATCCATTGTTCCGCTACAAGAAAAATATCATCATCCCATGGTTGGTGCCATAATGATGGAAATTCTTCCATCGTAAAATTTCCTATTTTTTTCAATCTCTCGTTCATATTATACGAAATGGTAATGGACATCAATTTTAAATGAGGATAATACGAGACCTGACTATAAGTGATTGCTGGTGGTAAAGGAAAAATATTTTTATATTTCTTTTCTTCCACTTCATCTGCATATTCCGTATCATGAAAAATATGAAGACGAATTTCATTTTCATTCACACCTCCTTCCCCATGAAACAAGAAATTGAGAAATAACATTAAAATCGAACCGAAGAAAATTCTCAATTTATTCACTGTTCGATACTCTTGGATTAATGGTTCGATACCGTACAATTCATAATTAATCGCTTCAACTGTCTTACAGAAACATCTTTTAAGATAATTCCAAATTCCTTTACGATCTTCATTATCATTGAATTCTAATTGTTCAGATGATTTGCTAGGAAAATCGAGAAATTTAGTTCTCACTTTGTTCATTTGGACATATAATTTCCTAGTATCAGTTACCACTGATTTGAGTATACTACATTCTCTTTCAGCAATCCATTTATTGGATCTTAATAAAATTAAACGATAAAAATTCCACAAAACTATACTACCATTTTGAATATCAGGAAATTGATGGATTGGTAAAATATTTTGGCAACCAGTTGAAGCAGTATGTGAACAACAAGCGATGCCCTTTTTTTCGTCTTTGTTTGATTGGAAGCCCATCATGGTCATAACTTCATGAATGATATATGCATATTCAATATTGTCAATCCAATTCATTGGTGCATTTGATTGTTGAGGTATATTAAAATCCAAGACGTTACAAGTATATAACGAACAATAATTATGTTCATAAAGTAAGACCATTAATGAAGGCGATGCCATAATCAATTGCAGAACAGTTACTGAAAAACAAACTTCATCACGATTAAGAATGTGTGGAGGAGTGGTGAAAGGATCTCGAATAACGTTTGGGTTTCGTTTAGCTGGCGGTGTAACACTTAAGTATGACATTTATTCTACAAGACAAGAAATTTCTAAAAATTGAAAAAAACAACTAAAAAAACAGGTTATAGGAAGGAGTTAACCCATTTTAACGAAAGAAGAATCGAGTCACCCTTGCTTTCGAAAAAAAGAACGAAGTCAACTCTTGAATTCTCAATCGGAAAGCAGTCAACCCATTTTGTCGAAAAAAAAAATGAAGTTAACCCATTTCGTCTAAAAAAGAATGAAGTCAACCCATTTACTTATAAGCAAAATATATATATAAACATATATATTCAAACTATTATAGGAAAGACATAGTTAATAAGAACAACAATTTTATTCAACCATCGATGTTTAAAAATTCAACGTTCATGAAAAGCCGATTGTGTATGGCTCGATTGTATTGTTAGGGTAACGGCGCGCAATTCACCCTCGTTTCAGTTGACCTTCTTTTTTATTTTAGGAGTGGAACTTTCTGTAATTTCGGAGATTCATGAGGAAATTCATCTTTTTAGTTGAAATTCGTTAGTACATCGTTCAATTCAGTTGCATTAAATTTACAACTAAAATGCGTTATGTAATTAAGTTACATTGAAATCACACTCAAAATAAGGATATTTTAACGTTACTTATTTTCTATAGAACGAATTTGCCAACAGGGATATTATATTATCACAATTTTAATATTCTAAAAATATCCTTTTCACATACTAGAAATGAAAAAAAAGAATCTCGTATTTTCTTTGAGTCTAATTTCCTTGGTTCTCATATGCTATGTTGTTTGGAATATATTGAAGCTGAATGAACGAAATATTACGCTGTTTATTAATAAGAAGATATTGGATGATTCTTTAAATAAACTATCACAGATCAATATTTATAAAATTAACGAACAAATTGGAAACTCATCATATGAAATCAAGATTTTATCCCCAACATATAATGCCGATTATTGCTTCAGTTGTCATATACTCAAAAAAGAGTTGGTGGAAAAGACAAAAGGATTAGTCGTCCGTCGTACAATTAACATGACTTCGATCAATTGGTTGAATGGAACTGTTTTAAATGTAGTATTCAGGTGGTATAAGATAAATAGATATCTTTATCAGGCTGAGCCAAAACAGAACGAAAAGTTAATTTCATAATTATATTAATTTTGTTTTATCTTATTATAATTAGAGTTAGTTATTGTAATGTTATGATTGATTCAACCTGGAAAGGTGAAACATGTAATCACAGTTCCAAATATTGCACATTCTACTGCGAAAAAAGTAACGACAAATGTTTACCTTCTCCAATATATCGAAGTGTGAACAACATTTCTCCAATTCCTCCGTATGAAATTACTAAATATGCACAATATTTTAATGGGAAAACTTTTACATCTAATAATCAAAAATTATCATATGTTATAAGAAAAGAAGATGTGATAAAAATATCCGAAAAAAAATTGAATGATAATTTGCCACTTTGTTCAACATTCTACAATGGAGAAAACATGGAGAATTATTACAAGTCAATAGCAATGAGTGAAGATGATAATTCGTTCGCTAAAATTTATCAGAACTATATGAAGGATATTACT
>JALJEE010001928.1:0-55354 GCA_023231475.1 Seison nebaliae
TCAGTGATAAGTTTTCTTCCAATGACGATTTCATCTCTTAAATATTCTGGAATATGAGAAGTAATGTCGAAGTTAGAAGAAATGTAAAGAGCTTCATCGAAAGATTCAGGAACATCAATCGAATAATAAGAACAAAAGAAGCAGTTAATAAAAATTTATTGGAAAAATCAGGTTAACATTTAATTTGATTAAAAAATAGTTGATTGATTGTTTGGAATGAAATGTTGGTAGGGAATGGATGAAATGTAAGTAAATATTAAATTTTATAATTGATCGAACCAATTTTCTATAACGGCAGCAAATTCTAAAGCTAATTGATGACCACTCACTTGTAACATTTTCACGCAATCTTTTAAATAATTTAAATCTGATTTTGTGGATATGACGAATTGAAATAATCCAGCTACTGCTCCCATTTTTCCATCGAAATGATCGATATTCGGTTCCAATTGTTCTAATCTATCGAAAGCTCTTACTGCATAATAGAATTGTCCACTCTATTTCAAATTTGAAATAAAATTGAGAAATATAATAATGTCTAACTTTATAACAATCATTACCTATGAGTTGGAGAAGTGCAAATGCATGTTTAGTATTCTTTCGTTCTTCATATAATCGCCATGCTTGTTCAGCATCTTTGTCGTAAATATAACATCGAGCCAATCCCAAAGCATATACATAATCTTGTTTAATCGCATTGGAATTGATATCTAAAAAGATTTCTTTAGCTTCCGAAAATTTCTTTGTTGTCAATTTCACTTGAGCATAGTTGTAATTGAACGTGTCATTATCTTTCATGTAGTTTGAGATCGAATCCAAATAAAGTTCACAATTTTTGAAATCTTCTTTTAAGAAACAATAACTGGCCATCGATTGTCGACCAGGTACGGTATCTGTGAAAACGTACAAAATTTTATGGAATTTCCAAAAATCGAAAACTAACCACAATCAGTTTCGGATTCACCAATTGACTGAAAAATATATTCAGCATGTGAAATATCTTCCGCCTGAAATAAGATGAAATATTATTTTTAAATTCCAATAAAATTTAAACGAACATTATTATGTTTACTGCCATAAAGATAATATGTGATTCCTTTTAAAATCATCTCAATGGTTTGTGTTTGTTGAGCATTTTGCATTAATTCGTATGCCTCATCAATTTTATCTTTATTGAACAATATAACCTTGATAGGAAATTAGTGAATAAATTTAGCAACCATGTTGTACGTGATATATGGTTGCATTTAATCTTGCTTCTGGTATTTCTTCCAATGCTGAATCGAAAGTTGTAATCGCATCTTCTTGTGCTTCATATACCGCAATATTGTGCTTAATCAATGGTTTACCATAAGCTATATCATCGGGCCAAGTATCTTGCAACATGTTCATTTCTTTCAAAGCTTGTTCTGGTCCGTACAATCGATATTGAACGGCAGCTTTCAAAATACTGGCAGTTAATGAAACATCATTTCTTGGAATGGACGAATTCAATAATTCCATAGACATCTCATATGAATCGATTTTGTAATAACATAGAGCAATATAAATGTTCAATGCTTTAAAATTCCTAAAGCAAATACGGAAAAAAAGTAAATTAATTTCAAACATAATAAAAATAAAAAATCTTCACAATTTTACAAGTTTTTCTTTAATTGTTTTTAAGATTATTAGAATAATGAGAACGAAACTGATAATTTAATAATAATTTTTTGTAGACATCAATCGCTTCTCTATAATGATATCTCATGTAATGCATGGAACCAAGACATAGTTGATCTTCTGGTTGATCCATCAATTTCTTGTGGTAACGAAAAAGTTTCTCATCGTCCCAAGTTTTATGTGCACAATGGAATAATACACGTACTTGTAATTGATTAACTCCTGTAACTGTACAGTTCATATTATTAATAGAATGTATATGATTAAAGTGGAACATCGTTTTGCAGCTGCTTCAGCTTCGGGATACATTCCTTGCATAAAGTAGCAACATGCTAAATAAATCAAGACTGGCTCAGATATATCTGTTCTTGATAGTTTATCATAAACCTTTAGAATTATTCACTTATGAGAAATAAAAAAGTTGTTTTTAACTTTTCCTGCTTCCTCATATTCTCCCAAATGAAATAGAACATAACCGATCCACATGTCCAACTCCCACAACAACTTCTTAGGACTTCTTAAGTTGACCTCCTTTTCCCTTTGTACCTAGAATTAAGTGTTCGAATGAAAAGTTGAAGAATTTAAAATTGCCCCATCATAAATTAAACTTGCAAAATCATTTTCGCCCCAAGATAATCTCTTCGATCTACATAATCGAGAAAATCATGTTCATCTTTTTTAGATTGTTTCTTCGACTTTTCCGTCTTTTTACTTTTCAATTTACTCATCAACTATAAATAATAAAAGATTAAGAGATTAATTATCACATCATGATAACCATGGTTCGGGATTTCTTGTATTGATAAGTGCAATAAGATTAATAAGTAATTATTATAATTAATTTTCTTAAAAATACTTTTTGTCATAGAAACTAATTATATGTAATTCATCTATTAGTAACTTGCTAAACAATTAAATAAATTGAATAAAAATTATTAAAAAATGAAGCTATTTATAATGCATATATTATGACCATTTTTTTACCATCAAATAAAATTAATTGATTATCTTCAATCATTGTCAAGTTTTTCTTATCAGCATCATTCTGTTATTTTTATTTAAAATTTATTGGAACAGATTAATTGTATATTTATTCGAAGTAATTAAGATATAATTTATTAGAAGTAGAATTTTTATTTGTAGTTTAATTTTTTTATTGTGCATATAATAATAGAATGATCCAAACAATCGGTCTATGATTAGATAAATGTTTGGTAATTATATCGTTTGGTAAATTGAAAAATCCTGCTCTACATTCAGCCTCATCATTTTAAACGATTAAGAGAAATGAATCTAGTAAAACGAGATAAAATGGATAAATTTGGTTAATTTGATCTGAAACACAAATTTATTATAAGCGCAAATTTCTCTTAAGTTTTTCGTAGTATTTTGTATATTAAATAGTAATTTTGAGGTCTTTCGTTAACATTTGAATTTAATTATTTATGGGAATAAAGACATTGTTGATTTCCCTTCTTCCCTCAAGATGGAGGAAACCAAAGAAAAAGGATTTCGATTATCTTAATGAAATTCTTGATACTGGACAACAAGGAATGGATTTTGAAGAACTTGACTTAGAAAATGAATTTGCTACCGTAAAAAATTCGAATAGCGCGAATATTATGGATACACAGAAAAGGAAGCTTTATGTGTTTTATCATTACCTTAAGAATGATGGTAATACTCAAGATGAAAATTTTCCTGACAATTTTTCCGAAGATGAAATCACTGATGGAATTATAGTTGGCAAATTAGCTAGATGGATGATTCTAATGAAGAAGAATGGAAAAGAATTCAGTTCAAACAAGTTAAATGTGAATGTCGTTCATGAGGACAAAATCGAATTAGTAAATGGTGAAGATCTGGAAGAAAAAATTGCATTTACTTCAAAAGAATTTAATTATTTATGTGACTATCTTAAGAGTTACAACTAGAATTATGAACAGATAAATTATGATAAGGATTAAATATTTTTACACAAGCAGTTTTTTTCCACTGATATACTTATGTAAAACATTCTCATTTACCAGGATATGATTCTTTGAATACATTTCACTTCAATATTAATCATCATTATTAATAGATGTTTTAATGGAAAATATTTTGAAAATATATTGAATTTATATCAAATGAATTTAAAGTTTTATCATAATTGCAAAGATAATTTGGTGTGCAGTTTACCCATTCCGAATTAAATTTATTCGACAATTGAAGGTCTAGTGAAGTCGACATTACTAGAACTAAATTGATAGTAAGAAAATGTAGAGAGTTTTCTAGT
The DNA here is from genome assembly GCA_023231475.1 of Seison nebaliae. NCBI lineage: Eukaryota > Metazoa > Rotifera > Pararotatoria > Seisonacea > Seisonidae > Seison > Seison nebaliae. The sequence continues at coordinate 3,941 of JALJEE010001928.1, forward strand.
GTCATCCTTAGTTTTACCGACAGTAGGTGTGAGCTTGTCGTCTGCCATATAAATATTGGTAAGATCTAGAAAAATGTTGAATAAGTCAATTTATGTTAAAAGTGCAAACTAGGTTTCTTTCGGATATAAGCGTATATTGAAAGAACTCCTATTGCTATTACTAAAATTACCGAAAATATAATGAAGAGATGATACACTCGTATTAATCGTCCTTTCTCAACTTTCATAAGGGGCATTTTCAATGCTATAAAAATGAGTATAGAGAAAGTGATAAGAGAACAAATGACGAACAATTGGAAATGGTGTAAATCGACTCATTTAATCTAGAATTGAGTATTGTACTAAACTTTTGTAGTGGAAAGATTGCATATTTGGTTGCAGGAGATGTACTTGTCAAAAATTTCCTCAACTTAATTGGTGGTAATACCATTTGATAAGAATAATCGACCAACATAGCATCGTTTGGTAAGCTCGTTTTGTTTCTTATCAGAACTTTTAGTTCTCTCGGCTTAGTTTCGACAAGGTCAACGTAGGTAACTTTAATAGCTGCATGAAGCTTTAATTCTAGTTAACAAGCCATTAAAGTGAAAAGCAACTAGTTTTTTAATATCTTCTGATACATTTTGTCGCAAATAATGAATACTTCCATTTTGTTTTATTGTTAGTACGTCATTCGGTTCATTAAGTTGTTTCAGAGTAATTCTTTTTTTTAACATAAACTTATATTCAAATGACAATACTTAAAAATGAAAGTAAATTAACCTTCTTCATCGCTTCATCATCAATAGGATAGTTTTCTGCTTGAGGTTTTTCTGAAACTATCATTGTTCTTTCTGGAAACATGTTTGGTTGTTCTGAAACTGCATCTGGTTCGGGCACAATTATTTCTGATGGCTCTGGTATTTTTTCCGATTTTTCTTTCATGGTTTCTATTTGTTCCATAGTAGTTTCTAGATTTCCTGAAAAGTCGTCTGGTTGTTCTGCAATTCTTTTTGGCGATTTTGAAAATGATTGTTTTCGAAATTTGTTAGGTTGTTCTAGTATTGTGTCCGGATTCTCTGAAACCGTTTCATGCTGGTTTAAAATTGTTTCAAATTGTTCTAAAATGGTATTAGGATTTTTCGAAACCCTTTTATGTTGGTTCCGAATTATTTCAGGTTGTCGGGGAATATTGTCCGGATTCTCCGAAGCCGTTTCAAGATGCGGAATTGTGTCTGGGTTCTCCGTAACAGTTTCATGTAGTTTTCGAATTGTTTCAGGTTGCTTTGGAATTGTGTTTGGGTTCTGCGAAACTGCTTCATGTTGCTTTCGAATTGTTTTAGTTTTTAGTTTTTCTAGTCGTGAAATGGTTTCTGGGTGTTCTACATTTGTTCCATAGTTTTTAGGAACCTTCTTCCGACTTTTCGAAACGGTTCTCGATTGATCTGTAAATGTTTCCGGTTCTTCCTCAAATGTTTGTTGTTTAGTAGTGTTATATTCGCCGTTATCTCCCAAATCAGACTTTAAAAAAAGTTTTTGAATTTTGAAAGATAATTTTTTAAACTAACATCTGATGAGTTGCTAAGAGTTGTCCAAGTAAGAAAACACCATTAAGGAAACAAAAGATAGTAAGTTTAATGATATAAAAAATATTCCAATGGAATATAAGTTTAGGGGAATAATTTTATTTATGTAACCTGACGAGAACGGAAACGGAATAATTACATAATATAAAGATGTAAAGTACGTATAATGCTATTGGAATAATATTATATTATCTTTTATTAGAATAAAGGGGGACTTTGATGCTTATAATTTTTCATCGAATTTTCAACTGAATTTCAAAAAATTGAAATAAAAATCGAACTATAAATCAATGAAAACCAAAATTGTATACATAATGGATAAATAACGAAGAAATAAATTTAGTCAATTGAATTCTGTTTTTTCAATAAATTTCCTTAATTATATTATGTAGGATTATTATTATTATTTATTGATTGAATTCTCTTTGGGATAAAATAGAAATGAATGTAAAAAAAATTTCGATCCTCGTCACTGTTGATCAATCGGTGTAATTCTGCGAGTGATTCCCGATCGATTGGCATAGAATCCATGGGATGATAGGAAAAAATGAAATCTCTAAAATTCTGAAGCCGAATATCATGAGATAACCCGTAGTATCGAAGTGTATATGAAAATACTGATCGATTATGTAAGAAGTTTGTGTTCAAAATATGAGAAGTGTGGAAGTTAGTTTCGATAATTTTGCTTCCGATAAGAGTAAAAATTCGACAAGAGAAGAGAATGTGTAGGGGAAGAAGACCGAATGCTGCGAAGAGAAGAGAACGGTTACATCGGTGAAAGCAACATACTAATCTTCTTATAAGTCGATTGTATGCGTGGTCGGTGGACAGGAATGAACGTTGGGTAATAAAGAAAATCCTTTCCAGAGGGTAAAGAGGCAGAACCAAACTCCTGAAAATCTGCAAACGTAATTTAAGAGGAGCGAATTTCGTTTTTGGAGAGAAAGAAAGAAATGCTTTGCATAATTTGTGATGAATATGATCTAACGTGTTTGATGACCTCGGAAATCGATGGTTCAACCAAGAAAGGTGGTGGAGACTTTGAGAGAAAATCACGATGTCGTCAGCGTAAGCAATGACATGTGGAAACGAATTGTTTCCTATGCGGATGTCACATGATTCGTTGAGATCACGAAGAACTTCATCGATGACTGGCCCAAAAAACCAGGGACCAAAAATAGTACCTTGACGAACACCGGAATTGATAGGAAAAATTTCCCCGAGTCGGTCGCCAATAACGATACTCCCCGTAGATTCGTGGAAGAGATGAAATAGAAAACGATTATATGAGAAAGAAAACTAGAAGATTATATGTATATTATCTTTCTTTTCAAAAAAGAAGAATTTTTATAGAAACAATATAATGTTTCCGTTTCTTTTATTATCCGAATAGTTTTATTATTTATTGTTATATTTAGTTATTTATTGTTTTAGTTATACTATATAAATTATATTACTATATAATATTATATTATTTTATATATATTTGTATTATCTAAACTAGCGGGAATTACGTGAAATTTAAAATTCATACTGTCTATATCGACTCAGATAACAGATGAACAAAATTATTATAGTTTCTGAACTTGAAAAATTATTTTCTTTGACAACTTTCAAATTATCTCCATATTTTAAATCAGAAAATACCATATCTTGTTGGGGGTTTATCTCCGATAACGAAGTTAGACAACTTTCTAGAAAATTATTCTTTATCAACCATGGTGATTTTAACGAACACATCAAAGAAAAAAACTGATAAGATAATAATCATTGTATTTACTTAATTTCCCTTTGAAGTATCATCTTCGAAATTAGAACTCAACCTAACAGTTTAAGAAAACTATGAAAATATTTTATTGTTTCTTTTTATTAATTTCATTCGTGGTCAACATTCAATTTAATATTCCAAGTTAAAGTACATGACTATTGCTTCTATACTTCTTATTTAGGTAAATCTTTGGCATTTCCTTCTCATCTCTTCAGTAGAAACAATGACCACATCTTGTCGTTTCAAATGAGAGGAGATCTGAGCGGAAAATTCGGAACAGATGTGGGAATATACGAATCGCCTCGTGATCAATTGGGCGACGTAATATTTCATGTTTGTGTTAAAAGTGTCGACAGTTCGATTAAGTTCTCTCACGTAACCAAAGGATCATCAACGATTGACGCATTTGATTTCATCCTTATACCCGACGTTCAAATACCCAACTTAGATGGTAAGTTTGTTTGCTTCAAAATGGTTTTGGGCCGTTTATTCTTTCGATATGTTAAAGATCTTCGTTTAGTTTTTAGTTGACATTATTCTTTTTCAGGAATACGATTCGATAAATGTTCATTATAAATCATCAATCTCGGGTATGAATAAATTGGAACTAAAAAATATTTTGATTTTTGATGTAAATATAAATTATCCCCAATTCATTCGATTACCTTATCATGTTAAATGGAAAGAAGTTCACATTTGTTTTTCTAGTTAATAAATGTGTGAAATCATCGATCAATGTTCACTAGAATTCTGATACAGAATTTTTCGATGGTGTTTATGCTTATGATCTGGATGAACAAGGAACATCTGCTACAAATCTATTGTTTGAATGTCAGTTAGAAATCGTATTATAAACTAATGCAAATTTACGAGTATAATAGAATAGCATGTGAAAAAATCCAACTGGAACTGATGGGAAAATATCAGTATTTCAACTTAAGTATCGACCGTTCTATTGATGTGGTGGGTGTTCGTATTAATTTAGTTGAACCGGTGGATTATGAACAAATCACAACAATGGCGATCCAAATTGATTCAAGTGTTCGATAATAATTAATTGATTATGAGTATATTAAATATAGGATCAAGGAGATGTTCGATTGGAAGAATATGGACCATTGACAACAGAATCGTTTATTGTTGTTGAAATAATTGATCAACCCGATCAACCACCAATCTTTCTTAATACTCCTTACAATATCGAATTGAAAGAAACTCAACAAACTTCTTTAGTTTAATTTTTCGCTAATTCTTGATGATGAAATATTTTAAATTCGTAGATTGGTAAAGTAACCGCGATTGATGGAGATAAAGGTATCAATGCATCCATCAGATATTCATTTCTCACAACAGCCAAAATCAATACATTGAATAATTTAAATTTTGAAATTTCAGATCTGAATATAATCTTAAGTAGTTAATCTTTTAGAAGACGGATTTAAAACTTCAATCAACTCATTTTTTAGATACAGAACAATTGGAAGATTACATCGAAATCGATCCAAATACAGGAGAATTATACTTAACAAACGAATTGTATAATGACGAAGAATGTTCGGCAGATAATTCCGAATTTTCTATTTTAAAGTTTTTTAGTGATTACGGTAAATATGTGTCTATAGGTATACTGGTTAGGGATAATTATTTTCAGAATTGTAAAGATAATTCGATTAAAATCCATTTGAATTGAAAGGCAGAAGAAGGTCAAAATGGATCTTACAATAATTCTTATGTTACAGTTGTCTTTAAAATGGTATTCGAGAACATGAATATTCCAACATTTGATAAAGATAATTATGAATTTTCCATTGGGAATGATTTAAATGGAGGAGATCTGTTTCCAATACAGATTATTATAACGGACTGCGATTACGTTTGTTTTGATTTGAATGTGATATGTTTATTAAATCGTTTAGGCCGAATTTGGTGCATATAGTTTAGAACTCAATACGACGGATATAAAAGTTGAACCAGACAAAGGTGAAAGTCAAACTGCTCTTCGATTATCACTGGTCAATGAAGTGTTTAATGATTGTCATTTGCATTCGGCACATTATATCGAACTAAAAGTTTGTGAAACGATTATCATTCTAAAAGACTCATAATTCCACAGGTTATTGAATTGTCTGGTGAAAGAAGAACGACATCTCACGTTCTTCATATTACTATTCTATCTACCAATATGCATATACCAAAATTTTTAAGTGAACCGATAAGAAAGGTAATTAGTGAAGAGGAACCGGAAGGTTCCATAATAGAAACGATTAAAGTTCCTTTTGCTTTTCCCATTCAATAAAATTTTTCTGAAGATTGAAGATAAGGATTGTGGAATATTCCAAGAAATAAGAGCGTCAATTAATTCCGTTTCACCATATCGGATACCATTCGATGTTCGGCGACCCATAGAAATGGTAAACAATATTTTGACGATCGATTTATTTGTTTCATCAGCAATTAATCGAGATGATAGTTTACAATATAACTTTCAAATAGTCGCGATGGATGGAGGAAACAAATCAGTTATTCTCTAAATTATATTCCGTAATTCAATTGAATTATTATTAGTCTAATTTGTTTGTCACAATTGATATAAAGAAAGTGAATAAGAATCCTCCATATTTCCTGAATACGGAATTATTAAATCATTTAAATTTAAATTGTGATGGATATGATGATACTGATGAAGGATATTTTATTGATATTAATGAAGAGAAAAAAACATTAACATCCCAACAAGATATTCAAGTTCCTTTTGACAATTATTAATTTAATTATTATTAATAATCTTTGTAGGTTGGTACAATAGATAACGAAGATGAATTATTTTTGAAATTTAATTTTGATGATAATTTTCGGATGGTAAATGTTAAAGAAAGTTCAAATACAATTTCTCATCTACCAATTTATGAGATTACTATCCCTATTGACTCTTGGGATGATTTCATGGATGAACTTCAGAACTTTGAGTTTTGTCGAAGTGTTCGTTTGGGTATTGGGCGAATATATTTCGATTATGAAATGGTAGTAATAAATGATTTGAATATCACGAAAATTACTGAGAAATTTACTCAGATGCCTACGAGTAATTTCGTTCCAATATTATTTATCTTAATAGTTAAATTATTTTGAATTATCGACCTATCGTCTAATATTATAATGGTGATATGTGTAGGAGAAGAATGTACCTCCGAAAGCTAATTCAAGTAATTTCATTATGGAAATGAATGAATTACAGGATTGTTCATTTCCATCTGATCATGAATTGCTGAAACTTGAGAATTACGTATCCGACGATAATATGGAAGGTACATTGAACCATAAATTAAGTTACTATATTGACAATGATAATTCATTCTCCGACAATTTCGTAAATCTAAATACTCATCGTCTTATTGAAATCAATCATGAAAATGGAGAACTCAGTTTTTCTCATAATGCTAATTGGGAAATCATTCCACATACTGCAAATGGAGTTAACATTAGAGATTATTAACTTTTAAATTTTTTTCTCTAGATAATATTTCTGACCATAAATATCATCGATGATGGTACCCCAGCAATGCAAACGACAATAACAATTAATATTACAGTTAGTCAAATTTCTCATCGTCTTCCATATTTTGAAGAAAGAAATCGGTTTAGTCTTTATTACTATATTTTTGTTAAAATTTATTTTGATTTCTTTAGACAAATTGATGTTGAGGAAACTATGAAAATTGGAGAAGTTCTCTATGAGAACAAAGCAAAAACTGAAAATTTTGATAGCTTAATCATTTATAATTTATCTGTTGTTTCACTAACCAACCAAACCTTATCGGAATACGTCAAACATGTTGCAATTATTCTTATCAAGTAGTTCAATAAAAATAATTTTAGTTTTTCTCCTATGAAAATGGTCGAGTTGTTTTAGAAAAATGTTTGGACCGATCGATTGGATCAACTATTGTTCTGAAGTTGACGGCAATCGATCAATTACAGCATTGTAATAGGGAACTGATATTTGGTTAACTTGAATAAAAATTATATGTATAATTTTTACAAAACAATTTCCAGAAGAAATTTTAATGAACATTCAATTATCAGATGATTATCTTCCAAATTTTGAGGACAGTACCGCAGTTGTTTTCAATGAAGAACGTTTAGAAGATTGTTCGATAAATTCAAATAAAATCTATGCTCGAAATATATCATTCGCCGAAGATATTCATACTAATGTGGCTCTTGTTTTTATCAAGTTTTTTATAAATCTTCTTTTGATCAAAACTGACAAATTTGTGAATTTTTTCCATAAAGAGCATCTTTCAAATTGATTTTACCTGTTTGTTATTGGACAAACTCCGAAAATTTTGATATAGATGAAAAATTAGGTTTACTTCGAACTTTTTTTTCAAAAGAAATCTTATGTTAATCAGGTTTTGTTACTTCGAAACGACGGCATAATTGGGATGTTCAAAAGTCTTACAATGAAACGTTCTTTGCTGCCAGACATTGTTTCGTTGATTCAAAAAGTGTAATACAATTGTTGTTAGAAGTGGAACCGGTGAATCGTTTCGCACCTAAAATTACTAACACTTCGTTGAATGATATGGAGAATTGGTCGATTGAAGTTTCATTTTAAACACCTTTGAATCTATATCTGTTTTCGTTTCATATTTGTTTAGATTAGTGAAGATACAGAATTAAAAAAAAACATTTTTCGAGTTGACGGAAGAGATGATGATCTAGCTTGCAATGGAACAGTTAAATATCGGTTAATCAATAAAATAATACCGTTCAATATAACAGAAAATGTTGAATTTCTTAAAACCATAATTCGGAAAACTATATAAATATTTCATTTTAATATTTTAAGGGAATTGTTTACGTGGAGAATCATTTGTCATATCTTGAACAATCTGTATATGATGTGATAATTGAAGTGTTTGATAATTGGTGTCGACATTCTAATGAAAGGAAATTAACTTCAAGTTAATTTCTTTTATATATTTTATTTGATATCCTAATAATATTTTAATAATTTGCAGTATTGACAGTTGAATTATTACCAGAAAATAGACATACACCAAAATTTCCTTGTCTGATATGTTTGGCTGATGAGATTGATGAATCATATGATTCCCATAATCCCATAACTTTCTTCCAAAGTAATATAACATTTATAGCAACCGATCCGGATCCATTTGAATTAGGTGAAATTCATTATCGAATTATCAATACCACAAAACATGATGTTAATGAAACAAGTGAAAGTTTCTCTTAATCGACATTTATGGAACTGTATAATTCCTTATTCTTATAGTTGTGAATATGTTCCGAATAAATGAATTGTCTGGAATGATTACTCCTAAATCATCATTAATCGATGAAATGGGCGAATATTCGATATTTGTTGAAGCGAGTGATCGAGGAGAACCTTCAAAATGGAATATTGTAGAAATTCGACTGGAAATCATTTCGGCAAAAAATTTAGCACCGCAATGGAATGATGACATTCAAACTGTTTATTCACAAACTGAAGTTTCCAATTTTATTGTAATTGTTCATAATTTGCTTCATAATTTCTAGGGATATGTTCATATAGAATTGCCTCAAAGTTCCATGTATTTTGCCAATACAAACACTGATGTTTTCTATTCATTGAGTGAAGCGTTTGATGGAAGGGAATTTTCAGTTATCTTTAACAAAATATAATTTCATCTGATTCAATTAAGTTTTAATTTAATTACAGATAAATTCAATATCTACTATACAAAGGAATCAAATTTTAATTATTGAATCAATTCATCCAATAAAACGATCGTGTAGAAGTTCATCGATAATTCTCGAAATTCAAGCAGCAAAGAAAGAATTGGAATCCAAACGATGTATTTCGAGTAAATGTGCAAAGAAAACTATAGAAATATTCTTGATGGACAAATGGAATAATTCGGCTATCGTTTCATGCCAAAGCCGAAATTTACGTGCAGAAATAATTGAGAACAAACCAAATAATACGATCGATGTGGTGGCATTACTAAATAAAGAATTTTATCCAACTGATTCAAGATTAATAACGAGGACGAATGTAGAATTATTGAACAATGGAACTTTTAATGGTTCTCATTTGACATTTGAGAATGAATTTGATCGAGAAAATCAGGAAGAATATGAATTCATTTTGCAAGTCATATCGACGGATGGTAGTTTTAATCGGACAAACATTGATCGCAATGATCCATCAATATTCATCATTAATTTGGTAATTTTAGACATAAATGATAACGTGCCACAAGTTCTGGTAAATGGGAAATTTTTGGATGATAATCGTACAATTGAAGTGTCATTAAATCACAAGAAACAATATAATGCAGATATCATTCAATTCGACGTATTTGATGCTGATAGAGATGATAATAGTTTAATGGATTATCATATTAATCAAGATTTATATTCATCTAATTCACCAGAATATCCAAATTCACTCATATTTCGAATAGAAACCAAATTGAATGAGCAACCCCAAATCAGTTTCAATAAGAGAATAGGCAGTTTTTCTGTTAAACCGAAAGAATATATTCATGAACCAGATTATTGGTTCCACATAGAGTTAACAGTGGAAGATCGGGGAGCATTTTGCCATGCAACAATGACTAATGGTTCATGTTCTAAAATTATCGACGTCATAATTTATGTGTTCAGTGAAAGGAATTCGGTTATGTTGAATATTGATGATAAAATGGCTAATGTTGAGAGGAATTCACCAAATTTAAAGAACGAATTAAAAGAAGTATTGGGAGGTGATGTTTATATACAAAATATCCGACCAACTCTTACCAACAAAACTATTGTGACATTTCATTTGATAGATGAAGATCATTCGATTGAGAATAATGAAATCATCGTTCAGAAATTAGATCGTTCTGAACAAATGACTCAATTATTCAAACGCTTCTCCATTAGAACCATATTCGCAACAAACAGCATTGATGATGAAGATGAAATTGACGACAATGGAGAAGAGAAAGCTAAACGAAAATATGTCAAATGGCTAATTTTAACTTCTGCAATCGCTGTATTTATTCTGGTTATTATTATAGTGATGTTCTTCCTTCAGAGAAAGATGTTCCAAAGGAAATTATATTCATTGAAAGCGTTGGAAAGTACGTTATTTGTCAGAAAAATATTAAAAATATTCAAGAGACAATCCTCCACTAGAAATTCTTTGACAGTCAGTGAAGATTTATTTCTCAATTCTTCTGCCAGGAAACCTCCTTTGAGTAGTATTGGGTGAATAATAATTTAATAAAAATTTAAATTTTCTTCAATTATTCTGTCAATTACATTTTTTGATATCAATATACCTAGTAATCTCAAAGTAAGTGACTATTAAGTTTTAAGGGCCGGATTTAAAAAATATTATTAACTAACTTTAAGTATTTAGGAGCATTCAAGTTAGTTTTAACGAAATTGACATGGGAAAAAATCGTAACATAATTCAAAAGAACGCGGATTATATGGAGGAGTTTAACAGTTGTAGACTTGTTCAAAGTAATTTAAAATTGTTATTAATTACGTTAATCAGATTGTCTGAATATTTCTTTTTTTTTCAAATTTGAAGCCAATCAACATTTTGTCCACATTGAATTATATTATTATACAACGGAGAGAATTCAAAACGGATGTCGAACGAAATGAATGATAGTAGTGAGAGCTTGTCAAGTGATGAGAAACATCGAAGGAAATTGAAACATAAAGAAAATAAACGTCGAAAGGAACGAAAAGATGAATATTCAATGCAAGAACCAGAGAGCTCTCAGAAAGAAAATGGAAAAAATGAAAGGGAAGATACAGTGGAGTATAATTGGAAAATAGAAAACGTGAATGATCTGACACCATTGAAAGAATTTAGTGTTGATGAGAACGTGAAGAATAAAAGAAAAGAAAGATTTTTTGGTAAAATGTTAAATGGAGAACGGAAGATAATTGATAAGGAATTATCATATTTCAACGTATTCCGATTACATCCAGATGTTAAGATTAAATATGACGCTGCTAAAAAATTTGTTACAGAGTCAACTAATAGATTTGAGAATATTCTCAAACAGAAACGTCAACAGAAGGAGCAATTGGCTGAAATAAAGCGGCAACAATGTCTAAATTTTATGTGTCGGTTTTTATCGAAAATTTATTTTTTATTTTTTTCTAAATTATTTTTGAAAGAATTTATGTTGGCAGTCTCCATTACGATTTGAATGATGTGACAATTCGAATGGCATTCTGTCCTTATGGACATATTACAGATTTGAATCTAGTCATCGATCAACAGCAAAATAAACATCGTGGATATGGTTTCATTGAATATACGACACCAGACGCCGCCCAATTGGCCATCTCTCAAATGAATAATACGACATTGGGAAAACGAACGATTAAAGTGAGTCGACCAACTAATATGCCTCTCGCACATAAAGTTGTTGAATATTTCCAAAAATTGGCAACTGATAATTATACTGTTTATCTCACAAATATCCAACAACCCGCCACAAGAAAAGAAGTAGAAGATTTAGCTGCTAAACAAGGAAAAATCGTCTCATTTGATATGCCACATGAAGATAATAAACATTTGTTACTCTTTTATTTTGAAAAGAAAAAATTCAATTAATATTTTAGATCATATTGTTATGTAGAATACGAAGATTCTCGAACAGCCAGTTTAGCTGTTATTAATTTGAATCAAGAACAACTTCATGGCGTCTTATTGAGAGCATGTCGTTGTGTTACACCGAAGAATTGGGCCGATTATATCATCATACAAAAAACAGCTCAGGGTCAATTCATTTCGATGAAGATGAAGGAAGAGAACTCTGAAACTGAACGAATTGTTCCTCTTCTTCCATTTCAAACGAATCCAAATTCACAGAATTTGAACAGGCAAAAATTGAACAAAAATTCATTAACACAATCGGGCAATGTTGGATTACAACCCGATATGTTGACTGATTCAAATTTGTTGAGTGTCACACCAGCACTTCAAGTGATCGTGGGACATGATAAAGATCAGGCCGCTATTAATCCACTTACTCGGACGACACTAACAAATCGGGTCCTGTGTTTAGAGAATATGGTGGGCAAAGAAGAATTGGAGAACGAGAGATTACCATTGGAAATAAAGATGGAATGTAAGAAATATGGAACTGTACAGAATGTTAAAGTTACATTGACTGAAGATCAAGAGAATGTACGGATTTTCGTTTTGTTTGCTGATCATTTACAATGTCAAACCGCACAGAAATTACTGCAATCACGATTGTTTGACAAACGAAGAATTTCTGCCTGGGTTTACCCTGAGAATCCTTTTTGTTGAATTTAATATAATAACATAATAACTCTTATTATATGTTTTCCTTCATCTATTAAATATAATTATAATGGAATTTTAATTCAATTTGAACAAGTGTAAAATAACAATCTGTATCTATTGATGATCTAGATTCTAGAATATCTAGATTTGGAAGTAAAAATAAACGAGTTAACCTTCTTTTACTTTAACGAAAGGAAGTTCGGGGAGAAAATTTCTTACACAGTTATCTTTTTCATTGTTTAAAGTGAGTCCACGACCTCAATATTCCTTGATTAGTCAAATAGTGTCTTCTCTTTTATTTTCTCATAGTTTTTTAGTATTTTCTGTAAAATGAATTTATATTTATTATATAATTTATAGTTTCTGTTTTTGTCCGAAAAATTTCCTGATAGTATTAGAAAAATTTCAGGATTAGTTATAAATTTGAAAGACGATGACATTATAGTGAATGTTTTTTAAAGATTTCAAACGATAAATTTAATATCGTTCATTGACGGTTTCCAAGAATCAACGTATTTCTCAAATACGTTTTCTTAGACAATGAACAAAATGATATAATTAGAAAGATATTATGTTCGATGTATAAAAACATCTTGATAAAAAAGAAGATATTAAGTTTTGATCGATTTTGTTGATCAGTTAGTTATCTAAATATTTATTTAGTTTGTGTCATCGTTTTCTTTGACCGGAGATGTTCGATGTTCAATTCGAATGCATCATCTATCGACTGATATTTTTTAATTGTGAAAAAAATTGATAGAAACCTATCTACATCAACTGTTAGTGTTGAGAATCGTAAAATTGAACGAATGATTGAATTCAAAGTTCTCAGTGAATGATGTAGCGGGATCTCCTATGAACAATTCATCTACAACAAACTAAGAGCGTAGTCTCACGCACATGTATGTATACATGCACAGCGTTAGTTGCTCATCCGTCTTATATATTTATTTCGTAGTTTCTCTCTTAAATCATTTGAGGATAATTTTTCTTTATTTTCTGATTAAATTTAATAATATTCATACGAATTTCAATGTGAATCTCTATCACATTGAAATTCGTACTCTATCTCTATCTATCTGAAGATGATAATAGTTGGATTAATAGCTACGTGAACACACATACCTACAAGTTCATATATGAGAATATACACATAAATAAGCTCTCCTAATCATCCAGCTCCTTATGATTATTTCCATTATTTCTACAATAAGAAGAAGTATCGTGAGAGAAGATTGGATGGAGGACGCGTACGACACATCAATGAAAGTTTATTGAAGCGTAACAATGAAACGAAGAAGAAAAAACTATAGGAAACTTTCCCATTTCGTTTATGATAAGAACAAAACACCAATCGTGAATGATTCATTTTTCAAACATCCATTTTCCTTTCCTTTTTTTGCATCTAACTTTATCAATATTGACATCAACTAAAACACTATATCATCACAACTTCTAATTGAAAATATGTCCCTTTTTTAACCTTTCACACATTTGCCTTTTACGCAATTTACCCAAATCTAGAAAAGGATTTTTTTTGATTTTTGAAACATCCCTTTTTTTTCAGGAGAATAAAATAATTGGCGTGGATGAGAAAGAAATGAGTCTAATCAATACAATGAAATCAGATAGACATCAGATATTCTTCCTCATCATACCTTCACGTTCATCTAATTACCAATGAGTATGATAAGATCCGACGACAATCGGACAACTTATTAATCAATTCAATGAAATCCATTTATTTATCAATATTATCATCACTAAATGTAGATGCTTTACGTCATCATTATTCTTTCATGTTCCTCAATCTTTCTTTTCTCAACCATTCCTATTTATTTTCTGATGAATTTATGACGACAATCCCAATGTGAAATATCGTTTCATTAAAGGAGTTTCTCTTACATGAAGAGTCTTTCGATAATCTCCGATCATAAATAATACTCCATTTTTTATCTAACAAATTCTATTCGCCGATCTACCTTATTCGTCCCAACAATCAATCTTTCCCGATGTGATGTGACCACGAGAAGTATTTGTCGTATTATTGAAAGTGGATGTAGTTATGAGTGGCGAGTGAACCTCATTGTCATCCATTATCAATGTGGACTATATAAACAATTGTTACCAGAATTTCATCATTGTAAAATTTATATTCGTTTACGAATCAATCATGTAAATGATTCAACAAATAGAGAAAAAGATAAAACAAATTATTAATTGTCGATTTGGATTCGATGAGTTTTCTTCGTTTTCTTCAAGTAAAGTTCACTTTTGCTTTACATTTCTAACGTCAAATGTGAAACGTAGTTTATTTTAAAAAATGATTGAAATGACAAGCGACATCGTCCAGGTTTGGATGGAAGAGATTCATAAAATTCTTTCCAATGCTGAATCAAACTCTAGCGTAATTTAGCTTGTGTGAATATGGTTGTTGTCTACACTTCTTTCAACATTGTTCTATTAACTAATCCTATTCAACGTTGTAACTGAAATGGATATGTGGAGAGTATAAAGTATCGTGGATGTAACACAAGTAAGTAGAACAAGGAAAAAACACTTTACATTAGATCTGGATAACTCAAGTATGGATATGAAACGGGTATGGAGGGACGGAGAGTAGTTAAGAAGAAAGTAATCGTTTATCATCATTTCTAATTTTCATACTATCGCTATAAACGTTAATCATTAAAGATATTCGTTGTCTATTTGTCATCAATTTCATAATTCGATAAGGCCTCTACTCTAATGACATTGACATATGGTGAACAACATTATTATTGGTCGTTGACGAATTAATATGGGTAGGAATAGCAAGTTAAGTTTTAGAGGGAAATCATTAGAATCTCAATATTTAATTTAGTTATCGTCTTCAAATTGGTAAGTTTTCAGATGTCATTCGATAAATCCCAATCAAAGTTTTCTTTAAACACTTTTCATTATTTTTCAACTAAACTATCTTTCATCGAAATATCTTTCAATAAAGTTTCTAACGAGAAAACTTATTTTGGAAAAAAATATCTATCACTCCTTATCGAATAAATATATATGTAATTGAATAATATGAACATGGATTATTGTGCTGTAGTGATTTACAACTTTAAATTTCTTTCCATTTTAGAGTTTCTTAAAATTAATTTAAAGAAGAAAAGAACTTGATGATCTATTGACAAACATGCCTTCTCATCGTTCGAAGCAACAATTCCATGGAGAGGAAAGTAGTAAAGGAGGAGATATGAGTCCCCAAGCAGCTGCTTTGTTGGCCAAACAAATGATACAAAGCAAAGGTAAACATGGCGCTTTCTTAAAGAATGCTCAACCGGGACAATTTTTAGGATCAGAAATTGTTTCCTCTAGTGGCAAAGGACGTAGACAAGGTCATCGTCATCATCATTCAGCTCATGCGCAAACCGCTTCCTCATTCCAGAAGGGTTCCAAACGATTCTCCGACGGATCTGAGAATTCGGAAAGTACGGGTTCTTCTGAGGAGAAGTCACGCAACACTGGAAACACCGGAACAACTTCTGTGACGACCAGTTCAGGCTCATCATCTTCCAGTTCTTCTTCCAGTTCATCTGGTAGTTCATCTGGTTCATCCAGTGGACAACGAGCTGCTCGAACTAAATACAGTAAAGCTGCTGCTTATCAACAAATGCAAAGTGGCGGTGCAATGAATTATGGCGGTGCAGAAATGCATTCAGCTCAAATGATGCAAAACGGTAGTGCTCATGGTCATGGTCACAGTCAAATGGGACAAGAGGATGGAGGTTAATAATATTTATTGAAAAAATATAAAGGAAAAAATTCGAAGTTCTCTCTTTCTGAATGAAAAAACGGTGTGAGAAAAATGAATTAGCCTTCTCTCTTTTTTCTTTAAATGTCTTTAACTGGTTTTTACGAACATTTGTAAGAATATGATTTTGCAGGACGATACGTTACTCGAGAACGTGAATATTATCGACGACCACGTGATGTTATTCGATGTCCAACACCACCTCCTCAAGTACGACGAGTCGTCGAACGAGTACCAACACCACAAGTTAATTCTTCTATTATCATTATTATGATATTGATTATCGATTTCATTAATTTCCATTAGGCGGCAATTATTGAGAAAGTTGTTATTCGACCAAAACCTCAACAAATTATTGAGCGAATCATTGAAAAACCATCAACACCCCCACCAAGAATTGTACGACGTGAAGTTTCCGAAGAGGCTCCACCACCAGTTGTCCGTACTCGGTTTGTAATTTAAATTTAATATATTTAATATATTATTTTACTTCTTTTAATTCTAATAGTGTTGTCAAAGTGGGAAATGATGGACCAGGTGAACCGTGAGTTTCTTTTTTATATATTCACTTAAACTTCGCTATCCTTATTAATCCGCTGCTAATATTTTTCTAACCGAATTTCAAAGTTCGCTATACAGTTCCACTCGACCTCAGTCACGTCACGATAATTCTTATGCTCAATATGAGGATGAAAACGATATGATGAATGAACAAATGGAAAGACAAGAGAATATCGTTTCTCCATCTATGTCCATTTATTCGACAGCGGCAAAAGAATCTTTACAAAGTTATGGTGATACGCAAATGTTCAACTATGGTATGTCTACAATGCCAATGGCTACACCTCAAAATCATTGTATGTCTTGGATACAACAACCGTTACAAAATCAGATGATGATGCAATACCCGCAAGCTATTGCTCAGAATTTTGATCAAAATGCTGTTATGGGAAATTCGATATCATTGAGATCTTCCGTTGATCGACTTATGAGTCATAATCCAAACACTTATAACATGCCGTCACACATGAATAAGTTTAACAATTTTCCTGATATGAACAATAGTCGATGCCATTCAACTCGTCCACCAGCGATCGATGAAGACATTTCTGATCATTTAAGTATTCTTTCAATAGCTGATGTACCTAAAATTCCGAAATGTATTAAAAATAATGAAGATCAAATGATGTCACCTTCTCAACGAACAGGAACGATTCCATTCCGGAAACCTCATAAACAAAAATTTCGAAAGAATCCCAATCTTCAATATATGCCTTACAGATCGCACCGTCCTCGATATAACGGTAGAAATGTAACATCACCACAGAAAGTGAGAGAAAATGAAGAAATGAATATGTCAATGTCATTGAATGACAATCATTCGAATTTCAATCCTTCAAATGGTTTAATTCGAACTTCATCTACAACGACATTATTAGACGCTCAAGCAATGACAATAGACAACATGTCTGATAATTATTCAGAATGGAATGAAGATTATGGGAAAGTGGATCATATAAATAATGGAACAAATCAATATCCAATGGTGGCATATAATCAACAGGTACAATTGCCGATGCAATCACCGATGCATTTTGGTCAACAACATATTCAACAATCGCTCAATCCACCAATGCTTATGTATCCTCAAATGCAATCGTATATGCCAAGAATGCAATATTTCCAAACACCATTTTCTTTAAATGCTCAACCTTACAACACGTTCGGGAATCAATATCCTTTGTCCCAAATGTTCTAATAATGAACATGTAGAAAAACAGAATGAGGGAGTGTTGAATGGACCTTTTAAAATGATAAATCTTTTGACAATTATCCCAAATTTCATTCGTGTTTCATGAAAATTGACAAAATAATATTTTCTCGTTGTTGAATTGTCGATTATTTGCATCAACATGCATCACTAACTTCTTTTTCCGTATTCATAACGTGACAGTGAAGAGATGTAAGAGGAAATGAACAAGATGAGAGAACTTCTTCGTATTCTCTTATCTTCACCATTTTCGCACTTCTCTTGTTCACCTCTGAATAGAGAATTGTAATTGAATGAATTACACCGATCTCCGTCTCCTTTTCACTCCATGCTCACAAGTGTAACATTTGAGATATTATCTATGTCTCGAATTATATCGAATAATATTTTGTAACTTTTATTTTAACAATATTTCCCAAATTGCTCATACTTATCAACACCTATCTCATTAAATTCTTTTTCACTTAACAATAATTTAAATTTTTACTTTAATTCTACTTAATTTGTTAAATGACTTATCGAAGAATGCCTCAACCTATGCCACAACCTGACATGATGCCTGAACCTATGCCTGCACCAATGCCCGCTCCTATGCCGGCACCGATGCCTGCTCCAGTTCAGCGACCACGACGACGACGTCCTCGACCTGCACCAATGCCAATGCCAATGCCAGCTCCAATGCCAATGCCAGCGCCAATGCCAATGCCAATGCCACAACCGTCTTTCGAGTCGATGCCAATTCAATCATCTAGTTATGCTGAATTCCCATCCAGCAGTTCGTTTGATGAAGGTTTTGACATGGGAGGTTATGAAGATTTTGGAGAGCCGATGCAAATGGAACCTATGCAAATGGGACCACCACCACCACCTCCAATGATGCAAGCCCCAATGCCTCCAATGCAACAACAGGAAGATGAATTCGAATATGGTTGGCTTCATTTCGGATATGGTCCAGTAGCACAATGTGGACCAGGAGAAGAATTAGCTGGATATATTGTTCCAGTCATCGATCAACCAGGAGGTGACGATGATTTCCAAGATTATGGATTTAGTTATGAACCAATGTTACCCCCAAGTGAACCGTTACCACAACCTCCACGACCAATTTATGCTCCACCTGCTCCACGACCATTTGGCCGACCAAAACGACAACGTCGTCCAGATATTCAAATTGAACCTTATCCAGTTCAAATGCCAAGTGGATCATTCTCCGGAGGAGATTATGGACCACCACCAATGCCTTCAAGAAGTTATCGACGAGGACCACCACCAATGCCAGCTCCAATGCCAGCACCGATGCCAGGACCAATGTTAGGACCAATGCCAGGACCAATGCCAGGACCTATGCCAGGACCCATGCCAGGACCTATGCCAGGACCAATGCCAAGACGGTCAGCATCGTTCTCTTCAAGTGGTTATGAATATCGAGGAAAATACCAAATGAATCAACAACAAGCTGAACCAAAATATATCATGAGAGAATATTATATGGGACCGGCACCACCACCTCAATATCGACAGGAAAGACAACGTCTTCCAACTCCAAGTACCCCAAGTACATTAGAACAAGTTTCGAATTAATTCTTTAAAATAATAGTACACATTTTAAAAAGGTTGTGGTCAAACCAAAACCACAAGAAATCATCGAGAAAGTTATTTACAAGAAGAATACTCCACCTCCACAGGTGCGCATGAGATATGAACAAGGACCTACACCCGAACCTGTATACAAAGAAAGGTAATCTTCTACATTAAGTTTTCATTTTAAATATTCTTTTATCTTAGACAACAAAATGTACCACCAGCGCCACATCATTTCAAGAACAATCCACCACCTGTCGATTGTTCGGGACGATTCCATGGTAATACTCAAAGTGCGGCAATTATGCAACAACATGGCGGTATGTCGGGTGGTATGTCTGGAGGTATGTCTGGAGGATATTCTGGCGGTATGTCTGGAGGTATGTCTGGAGGTTATGCTGGTGGTCAATCAGGTGGATTTTCCACATCTAGCCGTCGCATGAAGAATGGAAGTGGAAGTTTCAGACAAGGAATGGAAGGACAAGATGGTATGTCATATATGACATCACGAAGTGGTCGTTATACTGATTCCCAAATGGGTGGCATGAATCCAATTATGGAATAAACATTCTTCACGAACAAAATATCGTCAATGAAATTAACTTTAGACACAAAAAAAACTCTGTTTTCTTTAAATTATTTTTTTAACTTTCCTTTCCTCCTACCATATAACGGATAGCATTATTGTAATTTCCGTTCACTTTCTTTTATTATTCACTTATTTGATTTGCAACTATCGGCAACGATTTATCTCGTTACTTCTCTTTCGTTTTTATCATCCGTCTGAACAAATTTATTTATGTTGTGAACAACAGATATTATTCTCGAAAAATATTATTGATAGAAGATCCGACAGTTTAAATGAATTTGAAACCATTACATTTTCATCATTAGCCATTATTCATGAAGATCTTCCTTCGACTTTTTTCTTATTTCATTCACTCTTTAATTCTCATCTAAACTATTTCCTTTCCAATATTTCTTCTAAAACTTTTATCTGTTACATAACTCAATCTCACCTCAATTCTTTTAATTTCAAACAAAATCATATCGCTACGATGTGTACATTCATCACAATATCTCTCACAGTATGAAACAGGTAAGAAGAAGGAAAAAGAAGAACGATAAATAAAATAATAAGAATCGAAACAAAACGAGAAAGTTATCGGAGGAAAGAAAAAGAATTTTTCAACAAAACTCCAAAAATCGAAAAAAAAAATAGATTAGATGTTCTATCTCTTCCCTAACAATTTTATTCAAACTGTCCATCCTTATCTTTTCAATTCATTTCTTGCATCATTCTTCATCTTCTAACTTTATTGAACATTTTTACTCTCAAATTATTTTTCATGATATTATAATATTTCGCAACATATTTTTCGCTTTCTCAATAAAAACCGAAACTATTTTGACATTCAACTGAAAATGACCTTAAGATAAATTTGGAGAAATTTATTTCACCTGAACATGCTAAATTCCAGTGTACTTCTATAAAAATTCATGATAATTTTTATTAAAACTATCAAGAACTTTTCAAGATGAAACTTTTCTTAATACCTTTCTTTCTTTTTGTGTCTGTGTGGAGCGATGTGGATATAATGCGTGACTTCTATCTGAGAACCATTCCTCAAACTGTCCATTCACGAATATACGGTAATTCACGTAACGCCCATCCATTCCGTGTATATTACGACGATCCATTAATCATGAGTTCTGAAAATGCCAATGCCGGAAAAGGTACAATTGGATATAATGATGCTCATTATAATCATTATGGTGTGCTATATAAAAATAGGAATTTGGATAACAATGATGAAGAGGATGATGAATTGACAGATGATGAAGAAGCAGAACGAGATAGTTTAATATTTGAAATTTATTATTTTTCATCCAAATATAATTCAAACAGATATTTTGGCTCGAGAAAAGAATTGTAATGTTATGTTGGCACAATTACTCGCAAGTATGTTCAAAAATCGTCGACGACCGACAAATCAATTACGACGGGATGTTCGACGATTCCGAGATAGATATGATTCGTCTGGATGTGCAAGTTTTCTTCAAATTCCTTCTACGATAATATGATTATATAAATTTTATGAAAATAGGTTATCAAACAGCTTGCAAAAATTGGAAACGAGACTTTAAAACTCTTCGAAATTGGATGAGTGATGATCGACATTTATCTCCCAAACAAAAGAAACAATTCACTTATCGATTGGACTTGTATCGATATTCATTGGACTCAGAATATTGTGGTAGAGATTAAAAGAATTGTTTATAGAGAAAATTTTCAAACCATTTTTGGAAATATAAAGGAAAGCAAATATTCAGGATTTCGACTTTGATTCATTTAAATTCTCTTTAAATTTATTTCAAATAAAATTATATTTTATATTTTTTTGCATCAACTAAAAGATTGTGATGTGAAATGATGGAGAGTGATCGATATTTCCCCATCAATAACTGACGTATTTCTGTTTGCGATGTAATTTGTGACATTTTCCGATGATGATCGATGAACGTTTGAACAATTAACTTCGCAAATGGAAAATTTAGTTGAATCTTCACAAGATATTTACGAAAAGGGAAAAACTTGTAGAAGATTTGATGAATTGACACTGTCAATAAACGCTTCCGATATTGATCGATGAATATTATCTAACGCTGATCTCCATTCAGCGTTGAAATGTTTAATGACTCCGATTAATTCTCCTTCATGTTCTTTCACCTTCACAATTGATTTGTAGTTAAGAAGAACGATTAAAAGAAGAAATCTAACAATAATTGAAGCTACTTTTGTTTGTTTTTCATTTTCATTCAAATCCGATTGTTCATTAAACGAATTGAGACGATTCGAATAAATGTTTATAAAATCTATTAATGGTCCGATGTAGTTCCGTAACGTCTCGTTGACATATTCATTGATATTGGGACGTAAAAGTGATGACCATTCAATAATACAATCTTCTAAATATTTTCCACGATCATTCATTGCTATTTGTAATTTTAAAGTTTCATTCGTATTCCTTAAATGAGTTCCGTCTTCTGGAAAATGTGTCTAGAAAATGAGGGTAAAGAGATGATGATGATGGAAATGATGAAAATTAAACTGATATCGATTTGATGATATGATTAACATTATTGATGAGAAATACAAGTTGTTTCATTCGATCACTGTGATTGGATGCGATAAGAAGTAAAACATTCTCCATTTCGCTATTCATTGTCATCAAATTAACTTTCATTCGATCATGACCATCAGTTATGGAGAAATATCCGATAGAATAAATTGTTGAAATGAAATGAGCAAATCTCTTCACAAACTATTCAGAAATATGATTAAATTCTTCAAAAATATTATTAACTGGATGGATGGTATTATGGAAATTATCATTCATTTGTTTGGAGAGATGTATCTGTGAATTGGAAATACTTCTCGAATGGAGTTGCATAGTAATGTCGATTTTGGGCCAAATGATTCCCCATTCTTTTTTAATAAATCTTATTAAGATCATTTAAGGAATTTAATTAAACATTCAGAAGAATAATGTGAATTAATAACTTGTGGAATGCAGAGTAGAGAGTTAAATCTAAATTCTTTCCAAAACGATTCAACAAAACCACACAAATATAGAGAAGATGTACATCGTGATGAGTATTAGTCAATAGATGTTCTTTTGTCAATTGATGTAAAGCGTTGAATGTTGATTCGAAAATACTTCCACATACTTCATCATTGACATTCGTTGAATCGGTTGAAGGAAGGAGGAAGAAATCGTTCAAGAAACATTTCTCTCGTTCATAATTTTCTAATAAAGCAAACAACAGACTTCGATAAGCGATATCGAATGAAAACTGGAAATTTCAGAATTGTCGAATATTTCTTCTAAACATTTCTAACTTTATTCACAATTGCATGTGGAACAAGTGGAGGAGCATCAATATAATCATTCATCAAAATTTCATGTCTATCATCTAATTATCGATAAATGAATGAACAAATCTCTCGGAAATAATAAATAAACCAATATCATAAATAGAAACGACTTCTTGATTATCTTTAGCTTCTTCTGTTGTTGAATTGAAGAATAATGATCCGAAAACATTTTTTGCTGTATTTTTAATAGATCGAAAATCTTTCTGATAAATATCTCCCAATAAATCATTCCGATTCTCATAAAACATCATACACTAGAGAAGAAGATTATTGAATTTAGAATCGATTGAAATTATTAACTGAATGACGATAAAGTTTAGTGGCATATAAGCGAAAATAATTTGCATGTAATTTATCCATAACTTCCACATAAATGCGACGAATATTCTCTCCGAGAATAGGTTGATGTGTTTGAAGGAAAGCGAAAATGAATCGATTCTTTATTAAACTTTCCTTCATCAATTCATAATTTACCTGATCTTTCTTCAATTGTTGTAATTTATCAACGAGATGATCCTTTATTCGTTGAAGTGCCTATTTTTATTATCAGAAGATTAATCTCTTTCACTTACAAATTAATATATTTGAAACTTTTATTTTCAATTGATTCAATAACGGTTCGATTTCATCACAAGCTCTTCCTCCATTCGTCAATTGTTGTTGTTGTTGAACGAACAACAATTTATGATGAAGTTCATGAAGACTCTCGATGAATTGTTGCGATAAAATGTTATTATTCTTTCGATTTCCATCAACATTCGAATCAATATCATCTTCCATAATTGAACTTTGTATAATTGAAATATTGATCACTCTTTCAACATTCAATCAACTAACCAAACCAGATTCTTTGGAATGATCAATTCATTAACAAATTGATTTAATTCATTTTTTATGGCACGTCGATTCTTCAATCGAATATTCATCTTCACCGATTGTCCTTGTAATGTCTGAATTTCTTGACTAATTCCACTCAAATTCGATTCGAACGTTGTTAACATTGATTCCATGCGCTTTATTAGAAAACTTATTTACATATAAGTGAAATGTGGTATAACTTGGAGAATTTCATCACACTTAACAATTTGATGATGAAGTTGAAGGACGTTTTTGGATTCGTTAATATCTACATAAAATATCAATTTCAGATCGAAAAACTAAGAAACAGTCTTTTATTGATTCGTTTTCGATATGGTTCAATTCTTTATCGATCTTCTTCGATTGACTCTCAACGTCTTCATTCTACAGTTTTTTTCTTTATTAAAATCACAATTTGAAAAGTAATAATCATGAACTTCTGATAGTTCCAAGTCCAAATCTTCCATATTTTTCATGATATCCATTATGTTCGTTTCTTTCATCTCCATCGTCATGTCCTTGTCATTTGTCTCTAAATATCATACTTAATTATTATTTCTAATTCTTTTTTTTTCAGCCGGCAATTTCAAGTTATTAACTAATTTCAATAGTACTTCTAAAATACAGACTTATTCTAGTAATCCCAAATCCCCCTTGTTCATATCGATTGTAGAAAATCATCTCAGACGTTTCTTTTTCCTAAGATAGTACGAAAAAAAGGAAGCTACCCCCAATTTTTTTAATGCCCAATTTAATAATGAAGAGAGAAAGGTGCTTAGTAAAGAGAAACTTCGGAGATACTTTGTATTTAACGTTTATATCAGTCATGATTCTACATAATTATCCATAATTCTAATCTAATTACATCTAATAATCTATTATTTTGATATGATAACTGATAAATTAAGTTTCTTATTTTTTACAAAGTTACTGTGCAGCGATTTTTCAATACATCGAATTTCCGATTATTATTAATGATATAATTAATACGTTATAAATTATATGTTATATTATTTGAAGTTTATAAGGTAAGATTAACTATAACTTATTCTAATACAACTGTATTAATTTCTGTGTTTAAAAATTTCGAACTATTCGAATTTAAGTTAAGTTATTCGTTTAACAAGTCTCTTTATAAATAGAAAAGTTGAAAATATTAAAAAAAATAAGATCGATGTTTAGGTGGATTTTGAAAAGAATCTAGATATATGGAAATATCGGTTTGATGTGGTCGTTGTAAAAATATCTAGGGAAGTATTTTTCTCCAGTTCTTTAAACGAACCGCCAAAGTTGCTCTAAGATATTGGAGGAGTAGTTAAAATAGAAATGGAAGTCAATTTCGTAGATGAAAGCAAAAAGGGCGAAGTTAAGAAAATAATTTACCGGATGTCAATTTTCTTGATATAGTTGAGAGATGTTGTCAAAGGTTGAATTGTAATATCGGAGGAAGATAATCGGAGCAATTCCCCACATAATCACATTGCATGAAATATTGAATCCGAGAAACATGAAGAAGACAAGACGATTTAAAATTGTTAAATCTTCTCTGATGGAATCGATATCTTGAGGAATGCTTGTACCCATTGACGCCACAACTGACGTGTCAATTGAAGGCCAACTTCGCTTGCGATCTTGTGTTGAATCAAAAGATTTATTCAGAGCACATTGACTTCCTAATTTACTCTTTCTACTTCTGATATCATAGACAGTGGATGATCTATATATATTGGAGAGAAATGTGAAGAAAAATTTTCTTATAATTTTCTAACTCGATATATTTTTTGGAAGGATGATATTTGTCCATTTTTCTATTTTTCCTCGGTAAGGCGAGAGATAATTCATTTTTCTGTTCCTTTCATAAATCTAATTAAAATTTAGAGTTATTTAAATTAAACTTCATTCATTTTTTGGAGGTCGTTCTCCGAAATATTTTTCGCGATATATTCGACCCAATCCGGTTGCATACCCTCCGATTGTAGCCACACAGTAGCGTATTGGGATGCGGTTTGATTCCGTCGATTAAGAGGACCATCTTCTGGTTCATCTGATGAATCCATACGATGATTGGTACTGAAAAAAAAACAGTTATAAACTGTTCAGTTATAAAATGGAAAACTGGTCAAAAATCTTTTTGAGAGGATGTCCAACGGCATGAATTTTCGAGAAACTTTTAGAAGGATTTGTTGAATTTCTAATTCGATTATATTTCGACATTTCCTTTTTATTCTTATTCCGACTAGTTAATTTGGAAGGACGAACAAAACATGAACGCCAAATGAGTAGAATAGTTCGAAAGAATTGAGGTATTCGTTTGTTTTCTTGAAGTTTGTTAAAGTAACTGAACCAGACCATAGCACAAATGGAGAATCCCATACATTGGGTTAAATAGATTGATATCCAAGGGACAGATTCACTTTGTGTTGGTAACATTTTACCTAAACTCAAAGCATACAATGAATATCCGAGCATGATGGAAATGCCTGTGAAGGAGGAAGATATGAGTCAATCATTAATTAAGGAAGAAAAACCCATTTGCATTTCTTGTTGGAAGGGAATGAAGAATGAAACGAGAGTTAAAGTTGTCAACATTAATGTAGGCAAAACGGAATTATAGATGACATGAAGCGGCTTCCTCCTCACATAAAGAGAATAATAAATTTCACTGAAACTATAATTCTCGAATTTCCAAGCAGCGTAATATGTCTCCGCTCGTCTTCCTGTCATACCTAGAATGATGGATATTGATATTAATCAATTTTCTTCATCAAATAACGAACCGATGATACTCCATTCGGAATTCGGTACAACTTCCGACAAATCGACAATCTCCGTTTTTACCGTATAGTTTAAGAATTTTGTAGAATGTGACCATGAACCGAACATTAAATCACATTTTTGTTCATCAAACGGAAACCAGTGAATTGTCATGCGACATCTCATTCTCATTTTGGCCATTGGTGTCCCCCAAAATACCGTTCCATTATTTTGGACAATTGCATAGAGATATTGAGAGGGTGATAAAAAGCCTCGTTCATCTGCCGTCTTGTACATGAATGTATCGGGTGTCCATAAATCAGTTGTTGGAATTCGGAGAAAATTTGAATTATAAGTGTCCGTGTCCCAAACTAATCGATTATCTGTCCATTTCTGATCGACGAAAGCGTTTATGACAATTACTTGATCCGTTTCAATCATATAAACTATTTGATTCATATTAATATTTAATTCAATCTAAAAATAAGAAAGAAAGTTATTTGAAAATCAAATCTAATTTTAACATGTACAGTTCCGTAAGGACGTTGATTGGAATCATATCTCGGTTTTGCTATTAGTCTTTTGATCAATGCTTCTTCTTGATTGTCGTTCGAGTTTAAATCGGCTTGATTATTCGAATGATAACCGATTGGTCGTTGTTGATTGACAAGAACAATATTTTGATGGAATTGTACTTTATCTTTTTGCGATATATTCGAATAAATTTTTGGGTCGTTGATATATGCATAGATGTCCCGAAAGATTACTACTTGGATAAGCAGATTATATAACTGCATAGCTGTGAAAAGAAAAGAAAAGAAATGATACATTTAAAGCAAGTTGGATTATATTTATCAGATTATTGAAAAACAGTGAGAATATGTCTTGAAATTTCCATCGGATAGATAATCTTTTAAATAATGTATAAACTTGTAACTCATTCACTAGTATTAGTTAAGATGCGATCTTGTTGGAAGATTCGAACTAGTTATTATTTTTGGACATAATCTCTCCTTATAAATCTATCCTCCTTATCTAATATATATATTTATCCAACTTCTTGAAAAGTTAAGGACTGAAAATTTCTTTTCTGTAAATATGCTTCCAAGTGGATGTTTATTATTTCAATTAAGATTAATCATTAACGATAAATTATGTAATTTATGATTTTGAATGATTTTTACTTTCGGTAAGAATCGTCTGGTAAAATGTTGTCAGAGAAAACATACGTCGTTCAGGTCGAACATTTCGAGAGAATGATTGTTAATTAGTAATATTGACTAAATGAAGTGTCTAAAGTGACCGATTATAAATGGGAAAATGAGTTCTTCCTCTTTTTTCACAATGAGCAAATGGAATCAAATGTGAGTGAGATGTGGAGACGAGTAGCCTTAGATAAGATTTTAAAATAAATAAAGACATAAATGTGATCGTTAAATAATTTGTGCGGATAAACTGTCGGAGATGAACATAATAAAACCTATTCGTTCTGTTTCTTATGATTTTTTGATGCGCACACGTCTAAATATGGTGAAATAGAATTGTTCGAATGATGAAATCGACGTACAACATCTAGAATTACATACGATTTCGACCATACATATATATATCAATAAATGGCATGGAGCGATCGATTTCATTCGTACGAAGCAAACTGAAGGAAGAAAGGAATTGTTGCAATTCCTTTCCTTCCAAAATTAGTAACAAATAAATGAAAGTGTTCGGCAAATGTCATATAAAAAGGTTAGTCGTTTCTTATTCTACCTGTGTGTAAGAAAATTCCTACTTAAGAAGTATTATTACATCATTTTTCGGATACCATCTGATTTCATCAATGTCATAAGTTTTCCTTTTATCGATGTTCTGTTTTCAATTATCATTTACACTATCTTCCTATATTGTCTTCCTTCTACTCTCCTTACCCTCCCGAAAACACTTGTAACAGAAACACAAGTTCTCAAGCAGTGTCGTAGCATTAATAAACATTCGATCAACATTAGAACCGGATTGATGTTCTTTTCTCCACTGTCATGATTCTTTCGATATATGATTATTACGTAATAAATCAATATTTAATAGGCTAGAAATCCGTTAAAAATGGAACAATTGAAGAAAATTAAGCATAGAATATGTATTTGTATATGTGTGTAAAATTTGCATTTTTTTTATTAGAACAATTCTAATCCGAAATTCAAGTAACTATAATATGTTTCGGATACTTAAATCGAATTGTCTTTTTCAGAACTTTAAATGAACAGTCGTTGTTTAAGAAATTACTTTGATAATTTCTTCCGTTTTACGAATAACGATATTCTTTCCATGACATGTGCATAACTAATATATTCTTAGGGTTGCTTTTAATGTACCAAATTGGAATTCATTCAACCTTTCCTTTCGATGGTTGGAAGGAAATAATGAAACTTTTGACTTTTCTATATTACTACTTTCATTTTATCGAATTATGATCAAGAATGAATAAATATAGTTTTGCACTAAACTATGTGAAAAGGTTAATTTTAAAAAAGGAATACGTACAAGTGACAACAATCATCCAAAAACCGACCACTAATTATAGTGATATGTGTGAGTGAGTGGATTCATATGAGACAATCAAATATTGCGAATATTCATTAACATTGTAAATTACGTGTTGATCGTGTTAGAAAATTTATTATATTATATCGAAATTGCATTTCACATCATTCGGTTGGAATGAGAAGATGAAGAAAGGAACATGGTAAGGATAAGTCGAAGACGTTCGACTGGTATCCAAAATGTTGGATTGTGCACATGGACATAAAAGCGTATCGCTCAACGAAAATATACGCAGCGTATGTGAATATGTGTGCACAGTCTCCTATTATGCTGCTCATGAACATTGTACGTATCTGTAAATAAATAAAATACAACATCTTAAGTTGTTGAGTCAAATTTTTACCTTTTTTGCACAGCATTATATGTGAAAAATAAATGTTTTGATCTATTGTTCTCTTATGAGCAAATTTCATTCTTTCACTTCTCTAACGACTCTTAACTACCACTGAAAACGTAATAGGAAAGCTTAGTGAAGAAAATTTTCTGTTCCTATATTCCTTTAATCCATATATGGGATATTATGTATATCCATTTAATTAGAATCATTCATTCACTCACCTACCCACTCACTCACTCATTCTTGCCATTTTCAATTTTTCCATGGAACTACAATTCGTTTGACTTTATTCGTTTAGAACCGTTTGGACGACATTGAAAATCGTTTGTCCTAATATTTTTTTTAAAGTTTTCTCCGGTTGCCGAAAACGGATGTTAATAAGAAATTATGGAAGTGTCTGTTCATTCATATCCCTGTTCCGTTGATCCATTGTTACATTTGGAATTGGACGAAAAAGTTGCAATAAAATAGAATAAGAAAAAAAAACAGAAGAAACATGATGGAACGTGAAATATAAAAGAATTAACTCGGAAATTGTGTGCGATATGGAGAATTCATCTTGTCATACAATAGAGGAATACATGCCATAAATTAATGATAATAATAAATGATTAACTTCGATAAGTTCTCTTCAGCTTCTTCGACTCATTTTTTCCTCATCCTTTCCTTTAATATGTATCACTTTGTTACCATTACACTTACAAGAGAGGAAGAGTTGGATAAAAGTAAAATTGGAGAAATTTAGCTCATTTATTTCACATTCCTTCTTTTATAATTTGATAAGAGCAACTTATTTAACGATCATTCTTTCAATATTCTGTCTGATCGTCGGATAAGTGTTGCTTACGATGTTGATTCTCATTCTTGGACAAAATAAAACTGTTTATCTATTCATTTCCCGCGTCGCATGAAAACTGTGCTTACGTCAAACGTCGGCCTTGTCTTCCCCCATGGAGAATTTTGACGTTATCTCTTGAAAAGGAAAGTGTTGCGATTAATTAATTAAATTAATTCGACAACGATAATGGATAGAAGTTGATTGTAGTAATAATATGAGAGAACGAACGATGATATAACGAACAAATACGATTAAAGGAGAATGAAAGAAAAATTAAAGAAATAACCAAGTGTTGAATAAATAAATGAACTTGTTAGAGTCCTGAAAATGAAATCGCAAAATTTTCTAGTCTATTATGGAAAAGATTGTCTAATTCAATTAGCCATTACATCGTATAATCATCTATTCATTATCATTTAGATGTTAAACAGTCGAACAAATGTCAAGTAATTCGGTCTACTTCTTAACCAAAAGAAAGTTGATTACAAAATGTTTCATTGTTTGATCTGGTGAGTTGAGAATATTCTTGAAAATGCTCGTTTTTGAGAATATTTCCAAAACGTATATTAAACCAACACATTTCATCTACTGGATGAATATATCGATCTATCCAATTAATCTCTTGTTATTACATAAATGAATAAAGTAAAACGAACATGTAAAAACGAACATGAATTTACATGATAATAAACTTGTAGTATGTTTTGTTAACGTTTTTATAATTATTCAATTATTCCTCATTTTTCAATAAGATAAATTTTTTATCTTAAGTCTTTTTACTTAAAATGCTCATATAATGCTCTCATAATCTAAGTACAGTATCAATAAATATCTTTACAAATTATCATAATATTTTACTTAAATCATTAATTCTTTCCTCCTAATACGGAATGGGGTTGTTATTTTTTGGAAATACCATATCATGATTTAGCCAGATACTTACACCTTTTTCCTTTACACATTTCTTAATTTTTACGAAGATTTTTTTACACAAATTTCTGTCGAAATAGATTAGACTGCTAAATAGAATGGATCGTGTCAGTAAATTTTATTAAAATCTTCATTATTTTGATGCTACACTAATATTCGCTAATTATCACTTATTATTATTATTATAGAAAGATTGAAAAACAGTTTCCTAATTCGTAAAACAGAAATCTTTAGGTTTTCGCTGACTAAAGTTGGTACTGTCATTTTGTTTTTTCAAATTAAGTTTCCCATACTGATTATAACCAGATACCAATTACATACTGCATTTCATGCGTAATATTTTTTTACGCTGAATGTTTTCCTAATGATTTCCATGGGAAAAACATATTTTCATATTTGGAATCTGGAATCTAGAATTGAACAACCGTTCGAAAGGTAAGATGGATAAAAATAATTGTAGATCGGGAGATAATTCTAATACATTTTTTATTATGAAGACTCTTCATTGAAGAGATATTAAGATTATGAATTTTTGCATAGAAAATTTTTTTTTGGAAAACATCAACAATGTTTCTTTGGCATAAATAATCGATTTATCTTGGCAGAATCTAAAAGTATCTCGATTTTAACTAACATTATTCAAAGTCCAGGATTTGGACAACATTCTAAATGTTTAATCCGAATATTAATTGATGTAAGAACTCACTAATTCCTGACCTTTATAGGAACATGATTATGGTTAGAGAGATGCAATCCAAAATCATAGGCATCGTACATGTGAAATCAGTGATCTTTTCATTTGTTTGATGAAAATTCGAGATGTTATT
Source organism: Seison nebaliae (assembly GCA_023231475.1). Classification (NCBI taxonomy): domain Eukaryota; kingdom Metazoa; phylum Rotifera; class Pararotatoria; order Seisonacea; family Seisonidae; genus Seison; species Seison nebaliae. The sequence goes on from JALJEE010001928.1 coordinate 36,838, forward strand.
TATGAATGTTAATCGATCTATTAATGGAAGGGATCATACTAACATTTTTTGAATAAAGTTTTCAAGAAAATGTTTGTTGACTTGTTTTGGTGAGTGTTAGTTCAGAAAATACGAAAAGTATATATCGAACTTTTCTTTCATTTGTCGAAATGAGACTGCAGTTGACAGATGAGAATAAGATTGATATTCATTATTATATTTTCTTTATAGTATTAATATCATTAGAGTAATTGCAGTAGAGGGATTATTGAGATCTTTTTAATCATACGAATTATACCATAATTTTACTGCACTTCCGTTCAGTTTTCACATCAGCAATTAGAGACAGGTGGGAAAATGAAGATGATGCGCGAGAAAGGTTCGATATGTTTATCTTTCGTATTGATGAGTACATCGTAATAATGTCAGATAAGGTTGGGTTTATTCGTTGTAATGAAAGACATTTCAATTTTAATGTTTATCATCGAAATTGTGTTATGTAGATGTGATTGCAGTTGTTATTCGAGTAGTAGATGAAAATGGAGTTATTAGTGTCGTTCTTTATTCTCTGGAGAATGAGTGTTACAAATAGAATGATTCGTTGGTGTTCATTTTGGTTTTGGATGAAAAAGAAATCGTAAAAAAGGATAAACCGACTGATTTTAAATAAAAACGAAGATTGGGTTTGTCGGTTGAGATTCGAAAAGATGAATAAATATATATGCAACTAGGAGACAAAAGGAAATGAATCATAGTAATTCCTTCGTGTTCATACAACAATCAAACAGATAAAGATAAAACCGGAAAATATCTTAATTCCAAACATTAATTCTTTATTCATTTCTTCTGACAATAATTTTCCGTTTCTTGTCGAATATTCAATGCACACTCTCCTCTTCATTCCTGAAGCATTCCTTCCCACACAGACAAATTTGAATGTAATGTATAAGATAATTCTTCATAAGAATATGGAAATAAATTGTATTTGTCAATAGTATTTATAATTGATCGCTTCCGAACTGATCTTTATTTAATATGATGCATCGAGCAACTATTCCCCTTCCTACTGTCAGATGAGATGCGAGAATCTTAAGTGGAGTGTATTTATGATCATAGATATTTGGGTTTGTTGCTTCTCCTTTTATTCAAGAGGAGATTGTCTCAATCCATTAAAACTATATGTTCCATCTAATTATGGATAGATTACGCTCATTTCGTATATAGTGCACGAATCGTTCATATCAGATGTTTTTTTCACTTCACCTGGATGAAGCGGGGGGATAGTATACAAATAACAATATAATTATGTTCCATTGCCTTTCTTTCTCACAATCCAATTCCACTAACAATTCCTTTGTAATACATCGATTTTATTCGTCTTTTAATAATAATTTGGAAATATGTGCATTTACAATTCGTTCCAAGAAAGAACCGGCGCAATAACCAACGAATTCCCCTAATACCATTAGAATGAGAAGCAATGTGTAAGATCGTTGTAAATCCATGTAGGAAATTTGTTTGGAAACTACTTATTCTTCATATGTTGAGTCATCGAATATTTTCCTTCTTAATGATTTTTTCAGATACATAATACATTTTATATCCACATAATACTGATTCATATCATCTAACGTAGATTTATTGATTAATAAACATCATTTATTACTAATAACGAATAAAGTAATTTGCATATTCTACGTACTACTTTCCAAACGTTATTTACAAAGGATCTATCTTTTCTTCTCCATACAATCCGACCTGAAATAAATGTAAGCGATAAAACGGAGAAATGAAGTAATTAGGAGGAGAATATGGAATTCATGCAAAAGCTCCTCCCATACAACATCTGTCAGATATCGATTATATTTATGGCAAACGAACAGTCTACCACAAGAGATGCCAAGAGGATTAAGTGTCTAACTAATCCTTCTTCTTTTCATATTTCATAATATGGAGAGAGCATATATAACCGGTAATCAGTTATATAACTGGAGAAATACGTAACATTGAGTGTACTTTTCCAGCTTATTGAATCGTCGTTGCTCTGTATTCTTACCTGTCTTGTTTCAATCTAAATCTTTCGAAATGTTCATTTATTAACTGAACTCAAATTCACTATATGCACACTTCTTTCAATTGACCGTTCTTGACACAATCCATGATAATCTGGCTCTTCACAATCGAAAACTTCTTCAATTCGGATAAGTATCCAATAATTTTCAATTATATAAAATTTATTACAATTACATGAAACTTTTAGATCAATGTACGATTCTATTCAAAATTCTCATTAAATATTTTTTCTATTTCTCACTCCATTAACTCTTCCAATGAACATCAATCTCCAGTTTTCAGTTTCTCGTCGATTATTTATACGTATCCGTCCCACTCCTGTTCTCAATCCGTACTAAATAAAATTATGATGGACATATATAACCTAGTACAACTAGTGAGGTGAGTTAATGTTTGAATATAAGTTTTGAACTCTTAATATGTATGAAGTGAATGTTGTACGAAATTGAACAAGAATTGTTCAACACAAAACCAACCAATTGTTTTTATAAATCACTGAAAGGAAAGTTAAAAATAATTCTTTCGAACAATAAAGTTCACCTGTCGAAAGGTTAGATTGAAATATTATTGTTTTTTTCAGAGAAATATTTCTGTTTCCAATAGTTTCGTTAAATATTCATCATATTTACATTTTATGCATATGAATAGCGAAAAAATAATGTTCAGGAATGATTTTCGATTGATCATCATTTAAATATGAATTTCCATTTAATCAATAAGTCGATGTAATCAATGACATAATGTTTCGTTGTTAGTTAAATTGATCTTTTAACTAAGAATCAGTCAACTTCATGAAAATTCAGGAGATAGCATTAACAACGCAAAATGAAGGGCTCTCATCATATTTGTGAATGTCGAGTTTCAGTCTACACTGACAGTAAAGTTATTTACTCAACCTGGTTCGTTTTTGCTTCTCACGCTTAAAGTTACTATAAGAAGTCTAGCGCAAGTAATAAAGTCCTACATTTAAGAGATGATTAATTATAATTATTGACCTTTTTAATGAAGTGTTGTTTCTATTACGCACAGGCGCCTACAATAATATAGTGCGTCAAATGAAGCATCAACCATATTATTCTGATTTATGTGTGCACGTTCATATTTACAGGACACATGAAACATTATTATACAAGACAAAAGTATAAGATACACATATCATAGCCAAATGTGTTTCTCGAATCAAATTCTGTAGGAAAGCAAGCTTAAATGTGAACTGCATAATTCATTAAGTGAGATATTTATTTTTATTATTTACCGTTTAAGTTCATTATTCATGTTCGAATATATTATTGTTTATGTAATGTGATTCAGTTGTGATCATTGTCTGAAAGAATAAGACATGACTTTTGAGGAATTGTAAGATTCCTCAATAATTTCCTAGTTGAAAATTAAATTTTCAATTTTTAATTGCATATATATATTCTACAAATTAATTTAGATTAATTACTATTTTTATTTTGTTTTCTAGCGCTTATACGAAACTACCTTCTCTCCAGGGTCTACATTAATCTATATTATTTAATGTTCAATCTGTAACATTTGCTAATGGTAATCCCTTTTAATAATACTGATAGTCACAATATTCGATAGCATAATAATTCGATATTCTCCACCGTCGAACGAATCCATTCATCAAATAACTTGTTTTCACGTTCATATCAATGACTGAGAGAAATGCAACTAAGACTACTAATTAGCACCATAAATGTTCGAAATATTCTCTAATAATCTGGCAAATTTTACTGGTGATTATTAATCATTAAGCAGTACATTTCTCGTACATGCAGAAGAATGTACGAGAAATGAGAAAATTTAAAGATTTAGGAAATTCGATTTTTTATTCTTCTCGAAAATTTGCAGTTAGTTTCTTCCGAATTTTTAATAAGGGAAATTCTTACTAGTTAGTCACAAAAGGACGTAGTTGAATTACTAAAAGAATGTCTAGATTTATAATTTTAAAATTGGATATAATAATATTTGAGTAAATGGAGTGAAAAGTTTTATTTGTCATTCTCCAACTTCTTTCAACAGTAGTTTTGTGAAATAGGAAGAATTGTTAATAGCATATTGTGCATGTAAATCAGAATTAAGAAAGAAAGTTATCGTAAATGAAAGATATGAAAAAGTATGGAAGTCTTATTTCAAAATTTGCAATTAGCTTTTGTTTCGTTCATAAAATGAATATGTTAGGACTCTCTACCTATCTTTATTGCCATAGCAACGTCCATCATTACGGCTTTTCCTTTTCATTCCAATCCGATGTCAATTCAATTTATTCTTTCCAATATTCTTCCTATTACACGACAATAGAAAAGACGTAGAAGTTTATTAAGTTATTGAAATGATTTTTGCGGAAATTCAATGTGTCATTGTATCAATTCGTTTTTATGCATTTCTACTTAAATTTCTCCTGTTCCCAATCGTTCTTTCACTTTATTGTTAGTGCTGCCAAACTGAATCTTTCATCCAGAAACAACAGCTGCAGTTCCGTTATCAGCTGTCTCCTTCGATTTAGAACAGGAAAATAAATTAATAATTGCGTCATATTAATTTCTTATGGAATTCCTTTTATTAGCCGTAATGTAGTAGATGGCGCATTAAAAATGCGGAGGCAGAATATTCGCATAATAAGTGAAGAAAGAACGTATTGTTGCTTCATTTGCTGATTATAGTGGGAAGTTTATTTGTTATTAATCAAACAGTCGTAACTCAACCAAATGCAAACGTACCCAAGACATATTACATCTACTAAATTTACAGATAAGTCTATTAACAGATTAAATAGTTCATTAAACTAACTTCCTCCACAACCCAATTAACTAAACAACCAATCTACGCATTCAAATCAACTATATATATCGCTTGATAAATGATTTGTAGAAAACAACGACAATCTTGTTACTTAATTTGTTTTTTTTTTGAATTCGAATTTCTTTTTTTCTTTTACATTTTTTTCTTCATTAATTGTCAACTAATCAATATGTCGATGTGATTGTAGTTATTGTTCGAGAACCATATATGAATGAAATATTTAGTGCCGGTCTTTATCGTCTGTTTTCAAAATCGTTTGAATTGTTTTATGGAAGATACATCTAATCATTTTATCGGGGTCATTTTAGTTTAAGTTTATTATAAATCCATCTATATATAGTTTTCATAATTTTATCCAATTTTCGTAATCGTTCCATAAACGTAAAAGACAAATGAGATTGTATGTTAATGCTGTTTGCTCATTCATTTGACGAAGGACAACTTGAGTATGATTATTATGAGTATGTGATAGTGATTGTGTAGAAGATGAGTCTGATTTGAAGTAATTGTTCAATTAAGGAATGATAGTAAATACTAGAATCTAGTAACTAGATGATATTAACCGAAAATAAGAAACAACTGCGAAGTAGTGGTAAGAAAACAAGGAAAGATATGTCGAACAAAAGAGATTGGCCTTAAGTCGACATCAGTTATATGATGTTCAATGTAGATTGGAGAAGAATTCGGGGAGAGCTGAAGTTGTTCCAGATGGAAAATAAAAGTATCTGTCTTCGCATACCAGTTAATGATCAAGATAGAAGTATGCTAGATTGTGCGACGAAGATTGAAGTGAGAAAGAAGTTCCTTCACATATGTCTCAATTTGGCTCCATAATTTATTTAGATATCACAACTTGTTCGTGTCAGATGTCCCTACCATGTTACATATGTACACTCACGACATATATCCAACGAATGACGAGGAAGATACACATTAACAACTGAAGATGTAAGTATTAGTGGTAATTATATTTGAAAATGAGCGGTGAGTGAACAATGAATGCGCGAGTATTAGAAGAGAAAGGAACGAATGGATATTTATCTGCATCGTAACGAACAATCGTCGAAGTAATATTTCTTCCTCATACGCTTCCACTGTAAAATACATAACACGATAATCATAATGACGATACATAATAAAACGATTTCACCCAACAATTTATAAGTTGAAATACTTTCTTCAAATAATTGCTATTTATATATTATGTTCCAATTATTATGGTGATGATCATCATGTTCTCATCCTGTAATAAGCAGCAAAAAAAAAGAAGAAGAAGGAGGTGCACATTTTTATATGAAAGAACATAGCGGTACGACGAAACAGAATTCTTTCTTTCTTTTTTTTATCGTTCTTTCAAATGATGATATTATTACGTCTATTTATCAGTTCATAAACATGTTCAAATAACTTCCCACTAACTGGCTATTAAACAAAGATCGGAACTTCCGAAGATATAAAGTAATTTTGATAGGAATTTTATAATCCTACAGATCATTTCTCACTTACCTACAGCAAACATTTACGTTCGATTTGCATGGAAAAAAAACGATATTCTTTTGGTAAGATGTTCAATTATTCATCTCACATCATAAACATAGTGAATTAAGAATAATGTAGTAGCATATCTTTTCAATTATTGATAATTTCCACTGAACGGAATATCTCACAATATCAGAATTCGTAAAATTCATAAAGATGTCGAAAGGAATTGTGCGTCGCTCATTAGTCTAGTTCAAATATAGACCCGTCAATCAAATGACGTTGAATATTCAGAGTAGCAACATTCATATTTGAACAAGTAAGAGACTCATCAATATTCTTTCAATATTTCCCTATGATTAATAATATTCTTCGCACTTGCAAAATTTTATTGTTCGGATTTATCCATCTTCTCTCACACAATGATATTCAGTCTTTTTCTATTCTTTTTCTCACTTTGTCCATTTAGAAAACAGGAAGACATTGTTAATATTCGTCCAACATTGAACAAAATTTTAATTGGTGAAAATGAATATCTTTCTGAATGAAATTCATTCGGATCATTCATTTCTATCATGATTAACATTCGGACACTATTCTTATTAATATTCCCTTTAAGTAATTCAAAAGTCTGGAAAAGAGCAAATTGAACATCAGATATCTATCATCGGATTATGTCCGGTGATATATGTTCTTGTTCAATTACCAATATTCTGATACCGGTGATCAGAGTAGAAAAGAAATTTCTTCTCATTTACTTCACAATTCTCCTTAGTTTTATTCCACCTCAACATTCGTTCTTGTTTCTCACGAACAACAAACAGTCATCATCTTCATCTCCGTCACAATCATCGGTTATGGTATCGGAATCCTCGACGGATTATCATTCCACAAAACAATTTCCCGATACCATATTTCATGAAATGGAAAAGAATTGGATAAATGAAAAGAAGCGGAGAGAAGTACCGAATTCGGTCGAAAAAGTAGAATTGGAGGAGCCGGTTACTCATTACGAGTCGTTGATCTATCAGCGAATCTTACAAAAGAACAATTATTGGAAAAAGATGCGACCGAAAGGAACAGTTGAAGTAAACTTTTCTATGAATCTCAATTCCATCGTCAGTATGGAAGAGAGAGAACAGATTATTGTACTTCATGCATTCATCGACCAAATTTGGGTGGATCAACGACTTTCATGGAATCCTAGTAATTTTGATGATATTTCAGTTATGAGAATACCAGTCGATTTAATTTGGACACCAGATACATTCATGTACAACACGGCTGATGAAAATGGATTTCTTACACCAGTTCGACCGATCCATGCCGTTGTTCAATCGAATGGAACAGTATTTTGGGGTAATCCTATGGCGAAAATGAGGTCGCGATGTCGAATGACAATTGACTTATTTCCTTATGATACACAAACATGTTCGGTGATGTTTGGCTCATGGTCTCATTCAACTCGTTTCATCAATTATTCCTTAACGAATTTAAGACCCGATTTCTCTTTATTATCAGCCAACAATGAATGGGATATTATTGATGTTGTGCAAGAACGGATCGAACGGTTTTATGATGCGTTTATTGAACCAGCTAATTTCAGTGAGATAACATATCATATCACAATTCGAAGAAAACCACTGCATGTCATCTACAATACGGTTGTACCGGCGTGCATGCTCACAACTTTGACATTAGTCTCCTTCTTCATTCCATTCGCACAAGAAACACAAATTGGTATTAGTATCATGTTGGCATACGCTGTATCATCGTTGAGAATGGCAGAAGAAGTACCAGCACAATCGGAAAGTGTTCCACTCATTTCCATCTACCTCACATTATGTATGGGATTCTCATTGGTAGCTATGATCTGGTTTAGTATTATGAATAAACTTCGAGAAATGAAACGATTACCTGCATGTCTACAGACGTTGGTACTCCACCATTTTGCACGACTTACATGTGCACAAGATGTGGTGATACGTTTGCAACGTGCAATGCATGCACAACAACAATTAAGTATAGCAGAAGAACAAGCAGCAGCTGCTAGAAGGACTTGGTGTTCGGCAATGAATCAAGTTGTCCGAATGGCATCTGCGTCTAAAAATTTTTCAACACTTAATAAAGACCATAAAAAACCGACATTAACCGATACGATCAAACAAGTTCTGTCTCAACAAGAAATGAAGAATCATAATGATGTTTATCAACAGAGGATGAGGGCGAATGAATTGACACCTAAACATACAGACAGTAAAGCTCAAAATGAGACATCTTTCTCTCATAAAGATGATGAGAATTTATTAGTTTGTAGTAAAAACAGAAAAGTCTCTTTGGCCGAATCAACTCGCAGCAGTACCACATCACCAATTTCTTGTAATTCATCTTCGACATCATCTTCCTCGACAACATCGTCTGCTTTCTCATTAACTCATTCGTCATATTGGAACACGTATAATGCATCGAAGAATGAACCGAAATCCTTTCACAATTGGCCCACACCAACATTGAAAGCGAAAAGAAAATCTTCACATATTTGGTTGAAGATTAGTGAACGGGAAAAGAACCGTCTTGAAATTAAGGAACGAAAAAATTCAAAGAAATCTAATTCATGTTCGTCGACATCTCTTAAACGTAATCCACATACAAATCGTTCTACCAATATCTCCAATAGATCAACTGATACGTCCATCAATAGGAAATGTTCCTCAATTGATAATCTTAGTAAACAACGTAATCATTCCCGTGAACGACGATCTCCCCCACAAAATCATTCTTCTCGTTATCATCTTCACAAGTCACATTCAGGTATCAATCAGTATTGTCCACAAAATCAATCGAATTCGAAAGATCGACAACAACAACATCGGTCCATATCGAAAAATTCAGGAAATCATAACAATAATAATAATAATAATAATAGTGGTGGTGATGGCGATATTGATAAACAATTGCATAATCATCAACATCGACATAAACACAATAAAGTAAAAGCGAGAACTAGACTACCTCAACCAAAAGATTCCCATCATCATCATCATCATAATCGTCAATATAATCCATATTCCAATCATATGAAACAATATACTTATGAACCATTTAATCATCAAGAATCATATCTTTACCATTCGAAACCGGATTATAATAATAAACATTTGAACCGTCAATTTTTCACTTCAATCAACTCACCATTTTATGAGAGTCATATGGTGAATGGAGCACATTCGATGGAGAGAGAGATGCATTCTTTAGACATTCGTGGAATGAACAATTGTAATAATTCCATTTATGATATCGACGAATATTGTTTATTGGGAACGAGACAACATGATTTAAAGAAACATATCAAACTTCTAAAATTCCGACAAGCTATGTTACTTTCAATGTCCAAACCGAATAAGACACTCATCAAACGAAATAATCGACGTTTACATGAATGTTATTTATTATATAAAGTGAATAGACATCGATTGAAACATTTCCAATCGAAATGTAAGAGATGTGAAAATCAATATTATTATTCGAACAAAAAAGATATTCATGATCATAACGTCACTGGTATAACGGCTGTTGAACAGAATTGTATAAAAATTGATAAACAACAACAACAACAATCACCATATATTTCACATTATGACATTGATCCAACAACAACATCATCACAACAACAAGTGGTTTGTTCACCGAAACCGATACATCATCATTATGACAATCATCAACATCATCATGTAAATGAAAATATTTTGAGTCCACCCGAACAACAGCGATTGATCAATCGTGATGAATTGAATCCATCGACACAAGACGATCATGTTGAAGATTTGGATGAGAAAAAGAAAGCGAGAACAATGACAAAGAAACGTCAGAACAAAAAATCACTTTCAAGTGCTTATTTTCATGATAATCATTACGATAATGAACATAATATGCATCGTCGTCCAGATGACGATTCTGATCAGATTCCTAATGCAATCGGCAACCAAGAAGAAGACGAATATATGAGCAGATATCCTTACACTCACTCATCTAAATATACGTTGGCGAACGTACAAACTCAACGTCTTATTGATAAACAAGTGATGTTGGCGATCGCCATATTAAATCGGTGTGTTTTTTGGTTATTCATCAGTTTCATTCTGCTACTCAATCTAGCCCTATGGATAGGAATTCCATTATATATGTCAAAAACTCAACCAGCACTAGCATTGCCAGTTACATAGTAACTTTTCTCATTTTTCTTTACACTCCATTCTCATTTCTTCGACAATTTCCTAACGATTCATAAAAGTAAGAATTAATATAAATAATTAGCAATTCCTTATATTTTATTCATATCCATCTTCTCGTCGTAATCGACAACTGTTTACACGATATCATTACTTTATTTAAATAATAAATTATTTTCAATCTCATAAATTCTTATTACCGTCTAACCTGAAATGAAAATTATTTTCTACGATTCTTAAATAATAATTCTTAATTCATCAATCATCAACTTGAATTTTAAGTGCAGTTTTTTAAAAATCCAGAAAATAATTATCAGCTAATATGAAAAATCATTCATTTATCCTTCACTAGTTAAAAATTAAAATTTTTAATAATTTTTTAGTCGTTCAAGAATCATGTTCTTCTAACAATATAAGTGGATTAACCGAAAGAAGTTAAATTGATTATTGATAAAATTTAATAGATAATCATCGTCCCTCTTTGGAGATGGTGAAAGATTCAAAGAGTAATGTCGAAAATAGAAATATAATTGGAAATGGATAGATGAAGTTGACGAAAGAACAATAAGACTCGACATTAAATTGAAGTTAAACTTGTTGAAGGGAAAAGGAAGATCATTTCCCATATGAAAAGTGATGCGTCGCAAATTAGGAAGTTATCGATCAGCAAAAAATGGAACGAACGGAATCAACAGAGTAAAACGTAATTTTTATGAAAGAAAGATGATTATTACAAAAGTAATAAAAAAGAGGAAGAAAGAGGATGAAAAATCTTTTTGAATTTGAGAGATTGAGAGAGAAAAAGGAAATTATTTGAATTCATAAGAACTACATCGGAAAACATAAGATAAAATAACTGAGAGTGATAGATAAGGAACTGAAGAAATTTACTTTCTTTCCGCAACAAATCTGACGGATTTCGGTGACATGTATCTCCTTTCCATTGATTAATTAATCTGTAAAATGATAATCAGTCGAACGAGCATTTCTCTTTAAATGACTTTTAGGGTGAGTTGTTTGATTTTATGACTGACAAGAAATTAATGAATAAATAGGGATAGTAAAGACATTCTCTAAATGACAGAATCGGATGATTTTTTGCGTCTGTGTCCTCTCGAAAACGAGATAAAAAGATCACTTTAACATAATAACATATATCCATTTCTAAATTATAACGATTTCTTTGATTCCATTGAATTTTCCCGTGAGCGTTTTGACGAACTTTTCTGTGACAGTTGTACACCAATTAATAAATATAATTGGACGAAACAAACAGTTGCCATGATGAACATTCTCACATTAAATTTATTGAAATTTGGAATTCTATCCCTGATCTCATCATGACCTTCTACTTCTTCTAATTGTTGCTTCTCCGTCATTGTCAATCCTCGTCTATTTAGAAATTGATGAAAATTCAGAAAATAAAACATTTTGAGAATTCACAAATATCTTAAGAAAAGTTGAAGTTAACCCAAAAACAACGATTGTGAAAACGACAGTTAACAAACGAATAATTACATTGATTGGCGTTTTGATATTTTCGATCCAACTAAATATAAATTATAATAAACATAATAAATAAATTTAAATAAAATTGAAACTTTGAAATACTTCTTTGTAAGTGTTTCCCATTATTATTAGCAGCGATGGAATACTCACATAGAATCGACACGTAATAGACAAATTGACCGATGGAATGTAGTGTCCAAAGAATCATGAAATATTTGTGGAAACTGTTAAAAATATATTATAAATCAACAAATTTAATTTAGAAGACTAACAAAGAGATATATGCAGCGAGGAAGCAACAAATGTTGAGAATCGATTCCACAACCACATAAAATCCAACTTCATATTTTAATTTTGATAGGAAGACTTCTGGTATCCAATGAAGCCAATAAGCGATCTAATAGAAATAAATAAAGTTTCATTGATGTCCCAAGGAAAATTTTCAAATCTGAACTTGAATTAAGAAAAATATTTTAGTGAACATGTTCATCGGTTCTGGATATGATTTCCATACTTGGGCAAAGTTCAAATGAACATTCGACTGAAAATCATAAAAGATGAAATTTGATTTGATGAAAATGGAAACCTGAGAAAGTAAATATACTGTTAAGAACACAGAAATTAGATGATATGTCACTAAATGACCAGCTACATTATACATTGCCGATTTCGTTTTGGAGAATTTAATTTTTTTCAAAGTTTTCTTTAAAAAATTCATTTTCATTGATATAAAATGAATGACTAACATCCAACATATATTCTTGAATGACGGCATGAAATATAATTCCAAAAACGGTATAGAATATGATAGAGAAGATGTCCGATCGACCAAATGTGTATAATGTTTCATTAGGATATTGTTGGATTTCTACGAATAAAGAAAAATTGTCAAAGAAATAAGAATTCTCGAATTGAACCTGTTATATTTGATTTTAATGTGATAAATGTACTGCTAATGGGTTGCAACGGCTACAAGAAAAGAATGATAATGAGATTTAAGAGAAAATAAATGGAAACTTTAAAAACAGATCCAGCGACAATTATTAGACAAAAAACAGAAAGAATATCTGCTCGATTCTGAACGACGAATTCATAACTGAGAATAGGTGGATTCTTCGTTCCACTATTTTGTCGACGGCGCATATTCACCATTGTTGGAATAATAGGAAAGAAAGTTTGGTAAAGAAAAAAAAAAACGATTAAGAAAATATGAGTGCTACGTGTGAAGTTGTAGTTGGTGAGTCACCTAAGCCTCCCATTTAGGGAAAGATAATTTTTCTTTTATCTTTTCTCTCACGTTTAGTAAGATAATAAAATCAATTTTCAAAATGCAATCTAAACTCATTATTTAATAGTTAAGAATTGAAAAATTTTTTAGTGTTTTTCCTTTTCATCAATTCGTTTCTTTTTAACTGAATTATATTAACTTAACCAATTATTTGACAATATTAGTGGAAATATCGAATTAAATTTTTTTATTTAAATATGGACAGCGATGATTACGATGAAGAGACAGCATTCGCTTCCGGTATTAATGAATTTGTCGAAGTGTTTGGAGATTATTTCCTCCAAATGTTACTTGTCGTCATACTAAATATTGTGGTGTTTCGACAATTACTGAAAGTGAATTGAAGAGAAGAAACTAACGAGAAAATTACATTGTTAAGATTATTAATTTATCACGTCTTTTTTTGTGAATATGAAAAAAGAGAAATGAAAATTACTACTTCTGATATGTTTCCATGTTTTGTGGAAGAAAAACGATTTTGAAAAAAAAAACATTTAATTTATTTTTGTCTAATATCTACTCCCGTTCCATTATCGATGTTAACATTATTCGGTTTGGGGGAAATTTATTCCAAATTTCGATTCTAACGAAGCAAATGTTGCCGGTGCCAATCGATAGGAACCGATGTGATCATGATTCGGAGAAGAAATTTGTGTTTGTGTCATTAGATCATGTTCTTTTTGAGTTCCTGATAATGGTCTTCCTCCAAAATCGACATTGAATGTTCTTTGGAGAATTTCGTAAGTGAATAAAGTGACGGCAAATTGTGGAGATGAACGGAAGACACGAGCCACCGTTCCTTTCCATAAGGCAGCGAAACCTTCTTGTCGAATAATCTTTTTTGTTGCATCAATTACTCCATCATATTTTGTTTGTCCTTGTCGAGCAACTACCTGCAATCTAGTTTTGATGACATCAGCTGGTGTTACCAATGAAGCAGCTGGCATACCAGCAATTGCACCTGCAACTAATAAGGAAAAAGGAGAATTTTTCCCTTCGTCATCTGCTAAAATTTGTTTGGTATGAGCATATGCAGGAAAATAGATAGCACTAAATGGAATATCTCTGAGGAAGCACGCTTTCGCTCCTTTGTACAAACCACGAAATCCGAGATCCTTCACTACATTGAGAGCACTAGGACGTTGAACGGTTGCAATCTCTCCCGCAACTTGTAGACGAATTTTGACAATTTCCAAAGGATTTGTGAAAATAACTTGAGAGAAACCAGCACATCCACCTGAAACCACTTCCGATAATAGAGGAATACTTCCATCTTTCTTATTTCGTAAATAATCGCGACAGAAATCGTTTGTTGTCAATTTAATAGCTTTCTCTGGTGCTACACCAATGATTTGAGGAAGAAGACCACGATAAAGACCGAAAATTCCCTCATATTTCAATACCTTAGAAAAAAGAAATTATTGAAAAAAATGGAAAGATACTAAAGAAACTTTCTTGAAACAATCCATCGAATTTCTGTACATAACTTCTCCAATGAAAGATCGCTGATTTTGCATCCGCGTCTTAACTAAATCAATCGGATAAACAGCTGTTGCACCACAAGCACCGGCAATCGAGCCCAAAACGAACCTGTAGACACTTTCACTAGCTTTCTGCCAATATGTTTGATGATGTTGTTGTTGTTGTTGTTGTTCGAAATGTCGTCTTGCTGATTTGCGGAATGGCATATCATCCTCCGTCAATGGAGTAATTGCTCGAATATCAGATAAATTTAATGTAGTTTGACTGTTACTATGTGGTGGAGTGATTACTGTTCCTGATGATGTTGTTATTGTACCTGTTCCACTTGATGAGGATGATGATGATGATGAAATAGTTGAATTTCCTGTTCGACGTAGTTGTGCAATGCGAAAGAGTATATCAATTTGTAGAGGAGAAATTTGAGGAAATTGCAAAGCACAAGAAAGAAAATCATCTTTCTTTATCGAATAATCGTCAATTCCTGAAAAGTTCTCAGATTTGAATGAACGTTCGAAAATTCTCCTTAGTAATTCTGTATTCCGTAAGAGTGAAATAAGAGAGAAATACCAAACGAATGATACTTGATCATCTTCATCTTTTCCATCAGTGGGACAATTCAATTCTGTCAAATTCTCACTCAACCAATCACTCATCAAATGTGGTTGTGATTTAATCAAGAGATCATGCAACTGTTCACTACTGATCGAATAAGACGTGTTGTCCAATTGACGATTCTCTAACAATACTCTACGAAATGCTTGAATTGAATGTTCTTCATGTAAATCTACTAATAATTGAGTAAATCCTTTATATCTCAATCTTCTCAAATTATTTCCCTCACCAAAATGTAAATGGACAAATTCCGATGAGAAATTGAATGGATATAATGAATGTAGATTAGTATGAGATAGAACTCTCTTGAATTCCTCTATTTCAAATGACAGTTATGACACAATAAAAGATAAATGAAGGAACCGAATGAAATTGATTGAGATCGATCGATATCAAATAAACGGAAGGCAATTTCAAAGATTGCATCTGGTCGAGATAAGAGTTGTTCGAAATTCTTAAATTCATCAAATGAAATATATCCATCCTCATTACAATTGACAGTTCGACTGAGAATTTTCAATGTTTGTCGATTGATCTTTTTGTCTTCTCCGTATTGCACAACGCCCAGAAAACGATTGAAGAAATCCTCGACATTTATCATCCAATCATCATTCTCATCTTGGTATGTTGAATACTGGACAGAAATATCATTAAAGGAATTGAAGGAAGAGAAAAAACTTTTAAAAAAATTGTTCGAAGTCTTTCGATATCTTCCTCATTCTCGTAATCGATTCGTGTTAGAATGTTAGACACATCGTCAGTAGAAGCTGTTTCCGTTTCGCCCATTTAAAATCAGTAACAATTCAATATTTTTCCCTTTGTCTTCTCCTACCGCAAGGAAGAGGATGGAAATAGAAAGTGCCGATTCAAATCAGAAAATTGCTATTCAGCTCTTACTTCGCCTTGTTGGAAGTGAAGTCAAACGAAATTATTTTATTTCTTCTTTACTTCTAGTAAATATATTGTTTAATAAGTTCAATTCAAATCTTTAAATTTTAATTTACTTATATACTCGATTGATTTCGGTTTGGAAAGAAATTGAAATAAAAAGCTATTTATGTTTACAAATAATTTTCCATTTATTATTTTCTTTCATATTGAACTTACAATTGTTAAATTAAATACACCATAAATACAATTGTTACTTAAATACAACAAAGTAACTTGAACATGGGATGACGAGATACAGAAGAAATACTTTTCTCAATTTCGAACAATTTCAGCTTTCAAATTGTCAAATTTAACTTTTAAGAAATTGGCAAAAATTAAGATTTGTATTCATTCACCTGTTAGATAATGTTTTCCTTTGTTTTATATTGTAGCTTACTTGTTATCACTTTTCGTAAATTATAGAATTTAAGGTTTCAAAATAGAATTTATTTAGATCGTTTTATATTAAGAATTAAAATTAAAAACATTATCATTGAGGAAGAAATAAAATAACCCGTTATGGATTGAATTAGCCAACCAGCTGAAACATTTATTTATGAAAATGAATTTCGTTAAAGAAAATACAAATACACTCAAATCATCTTTACGATTAATATTTTTTGAAAAAACAAACTTATTGCCACGTTGAAAGAAAAATTAATGATTCCTAAATATCAACGGGAAGAAGAAGAATTATATTCGGAAATCTCTCTCTCTTTTTCCTATAGTAATTGATAAAATCTTTTATAGTTTTTTTACGCGCACTTAACAGTTGTTCATATTTTACTTATATCTTTATATATATATGATATTATATATATATATTATATTCTGATCTCTCATGAGGAGGAAGTGTCTTACCTCATCGAATTCTATTCAAATTAACGAATTCGTTAATTTTTTCCTTTCTACAATGTACGATTCTTCTATTACTTCATTACAAGAGCCATCTCGTCTCGTAATTCCTTCCGTATCGTTCAGTGAAGTTACCCTATCAGAATTCAAGTCTGCTTTATCTTGCATGAACTTATCAAAATCACATGGTGTAGATAATTGGTGCTTAAAGTTGGTGGCAGGACTAGACGATAATTCTACTCTCCTTATAATTAATCATATTAACGAGATATTGCTATGTAATATTGATTACAGTTATCTGAGAGTATTTTCGATTACTCCTGTTTACAAAGGACATGGAAAACCTCGTTCCAATGTCAATTCATATCGTCCGATTTGTATTGCAAATGGGCTCATAAAAATCATCGAACAAATAATTAAAAATAGATACCGTCAACAGGGGCAATGTGGGAATCGGGGGGAAAATGGGAAACGAAAAATCTTAAGCTTTTGTTGAAAATGGTAATTTTTTATATGTTTTACTTAACAATTTTCAAGGGTAATTTGCATGATCATTTGGAAGTATTTGAAGTATATGTACAAATATTAAAAATTAGTTTCGTCATGTCAAAAAAAAATAATGGACTATTTTTTTGTCGGATAAAATTAAGAATAGAAAAGCTTATTTTTTTGGAAAAAAACCTTGGTCGAGAATGTACATTAATTACGAATATGTATAATATTCGTAATTACACTATCTTCTAGCGGTCTACGATCACGATGTCATCTACATAGGCCATAACATGCGGAAAACGATTGATTTAGATTGCTGAGAACACCGTCAATGACTAACCCAAAAAGCCTAGGACCTAGAATGGTACCTTGACGAACACCAGAGCTGATGGAAAAAAAATCACTATGGTGGTTATATGGGAGACTTATATGGACAATCCAATGGTGCAATTTTATTTAATGATTCATTTATTTTATATTTTATTTTAAATTTCTCTACATTTCAATATGACAATTATCACCATAAACATTTTAATATAATACGATCGATGAAACGAGACAAGCTCTTTCCAATCTTGATCTGAAGAAGTGCCACGGTTCGGATAATTTATGTCTTCAGATTATCGCAGAATTGAATCCGTCACTGTTCGAAATGATAGTTTCCCATATAAATCGTATAATTAATGATGAGGTGGATTCTTCGACTCCTAGGAAGTTCCTTATAATTCCAATTCTGAAAAGTGGCAGTAAGGACTCGTGCGACGTAAATTCGTACCGT
>JALJEE010001958.1:0-62881 GCA_023231475.1 Seison nebaliae
TCAACGAAGTCACGGTAAGTGGCGAGGCGGTGTGGCAACGTAGATCAATATCTTTCTGAAGTGGCGATATGGAGTCAATGGTAGACATGAGTAAGATATAAATTACCAAAGATAAAATTATTCGGAAAAGTTTTTAACAGGAATTTTTTTTTATCATTTATATAATATACATATTTCCATACACATATACTAACAGTAAGTATACAAGTATACATGTTCGAAAATTTTGTACGGTAGGGTTCTACCTTTTTAATCGATAAACTCGCATAGTCTAGCATTTTTATTTTTTACGGAATTGATGTACAAGGAGAAATGTAAAATGAGAATAGATGAGGATCGAATTAGAAAGTATTAGTCAGTCAGTAAAATTTTTTATGAATGAATGAGAGGTTGAAAATCTCAGTCATAAAGTCATTATTGGTTACAAAGATTTTCCGAATATCCGCTTAACTATGAGCCCTCACCAAAATTTAATAGCCGCTTGCAACAACAACCAAGTTGACATAATAAGTCGAATCCAAGTTGGTGAATGTATCCTGAATAAATTAGATGATGAGTATGGAAACTTTCCATTGGAAAGTAGTTGACAGGGTAATTGGAAATTCAGAACACTCCCTTGCGTACAAAATTTGAAAACATGTAACGATCGTTTAAATGTTGAAAGTTGGTTACATGCAACGTTGATATTAATAAGAAAACTAAAAATCAACTGAACATCAATTTTACCATTAAATCAACTTCACATACTTTTTATTCCATTAACGACGCAACCAGTGGGGAAATTTCTTCGTCATGACAATGGACGGCGATTACCCAACGAACCTCATCAATTTCTCTCCCTTCAGAATCATGTAACTCTTATTGTAATTATTATTATGACAATAATCGTATTTTTTTTATTGTGCTATACGGAATATATAATTCTTCGGATTATATTTGCGCAGAATAAAATAAGTATTTAACTTTGGTGACGGTAATCTGACAAGTGATGAAGAAAAACTTACATTAGAGATTTTAGTTAAATTTTGAAGAAGAAAAATTATCTATTAAGGGTCAAATTGGTAAGGAGATTGTGTCTAGTATTTTGAGCAATTTGTTTAAGAATACGACGATAATCTATTTAATGATAAGATGAATTGAAATCAATTTGGAAATCTACTTGATTTCCGATCGATGGAAATTATTCCACTATACTTGTCCATATACAATATTAGTGCAAGATTATTTTCTACAACAATAAAACTTACCAATTATTCCAAGAAACACAAATTATTCTATCAAATATGTTGTAATTCTCGTCGGATTCTGATAACGGATAAATGTGGAATTATTCCAGTTAATTTGGTTTAATTCTTGCGACTGAATAATTTGTTAAATTATAGAGAAAACAATCTGGCTTTTTTGGGATATTAGCAAAAAACGTTTGTAATTACAAAAAAATTCTTCTTCACATTCATTTAGGTTGAATTTTCGATTTTATTTCAAGGAAATTTATACAAACTTTTCAGTGAAAATAGGAAAAGAATTATTAAATATTTATGAGATTAAGTTCCCACGAATTTATGATGTAAACTTAAATAATAATGAGAGTATTTTAAACAAAAATAATAACGCGAAAAAAAAGAAAAAACCGAAAAAGATGACCTCATATAAGAAAGCCGAAAAAGAAAGAAAAAAGAAAAGACAAAAGGAAAAAAAGAGGAAAGAAAAGGAAAAAAAGAAGAAAGATAAGGAAAAAGAAAAGGGAAAGAAGAAGAAAGAAAAGGAAAAGAAGAAGAAAGAAAAAACTAAAAAGAAGAAGGAAGAAAAGGCTAAAAAGAAGAAGGAAGAAGATAATGAAAAGATTGAGAAGAAAAAAGAAGATATGACTATATGTACTCTTCTAACTGAACTGGCACATCCCCAAAAATTTTTAAGTGAAAGAAAGAATATAGAAATGACAACGGCGGAATTTCTAGCACAAACATGTCGACAATTAAAAATTTTACCAGGTAAAGATGTGACGGAATTAGGTAATCAAACAGTTAGACAATTGATGCCGAAATTGCGGGCTCAAAAGAAGAAAACTTGTAAGGAAGAATGTGATTTTGATATGGAAAATACTAATGTGCTAATTGATCCCGAAGAAATGGGTCGAAGTAATTTTATGAAAGACCAAGTACTTACCGGTGAAGATGATGCATTGAAAAACGGTGCTCGGAAATTGAAGCACGATTTACTTTATGGAGAAAGTTACTAATTTAATTTTTTCAACGGTGATCATCTAGACTACTTAATCATCTATTAGCTACATATAATTTTCAAAGATTCATATTAGTTAAAATACCGAAGTACCTAACCAAATTTATCAAAACATTGAATAAAGATTCAAGGAAATTTTACAAAGCTACTCGAAAGCGATTTATTTCAGATTATAAGTCTTTGAGAGAAGATTTGCCAGCCAGTTAATTTTGTTATTTAAATATATTTAAATTTTCGATATGTTTAGCAAAGTATATATCCATCGAAGTAGTTATAGGAATAATAAAAAGTTTCTTATTTAAATAATTTTGTACAAAACGAAAGTTTCTCATAAATTTTAGAATTTATAAAAGCCATATTGAAAATGAAGAAATCTACTTGGGTATTAGTAATAGTGATAATAATATTTGTTTATTTTATACGTTGGTTTAAACATGTGGTCAATTATCCGAATGAATTTCCTCAATCGCCACCCATACCACCGTCAATCATTGGCTTCGAGCCGGAAGTGGAACCGCTTTATAAGAATCGTTTCTCACCTAAACTTAAACCATATCATATGCATTTTGATATGACTGGATCCATAGGGGATGTACAACATCCACATATGTGAATAATGATATCCTTTTCTTTTATTATCAAATTGAACAATGGACATTCGTTCAATTCCATCAATTGAATTGGAAATTGACAAATGAAAATATTAAATTTAGATTTTGTCGAAATTATTCAGAATGAACTTTATGAAACTATTCTCCGAATTACCAATCATTCACATGAACATCTAGCCATTTACAAGGTTTTCTATGAGAATCCTAATCTACTAGTTCAACAACCGATAGGAGTTCTCAATGTTTGAATTTCAATAAAGTTTTTTCTACAGTTGTTAATAAACCTTTAGACACAGGAAACTAAATTTATCAAATTTTTATTCTACGGCAAATGGAGTTCTCACATTAATCTTCAAGTCTTCATAAGTTTTCCCACCATTTAGTATTAATGTTTAATTAAATTAAATTCATTAAGCATTTAATAATCGTAAAATCTCACAAGTATGTCGTGGAAGAATAGTCGTCACTCAATCAAATTATCCGAACGTTAACATAAACCGAAATTCTAGAGGATTGACCAAAAGAGAATTATCTCTTGTACGTATAACTGAGGATTGTAAAGAAGAGAAGAAGAGTGTGTGTCATAATTATGATAATAAGATGATATTTGCAGAAGCATATCGAGTACCAATTGATTGTTGCAAAATAGATGAAGAAGATGATAAATCAGAAAGTACTTATTCATGTTATTGTCAATATAGTACGATGTATGAGAGAAAACATAAAGAAAAGGATCGTCGACATCTCAAATGTCGTAATGAGAGGACGTCACGATTACTCAGCAAACAATATCCCTGTAAAAAAATAAAAAGTTTAAGATTTTTAATACTTATTCAACTTGTTCAATAACTTCTACTAGATGAAGAGAAACCAATGAGCTATCCACAAATTATTATAGATTTCATACTCTATCATTGCGTTAACATATTTTGGATATGTGTCAGTCCATTCTACAGAATTTATCATAACTGAAATAATTAACTAATTTACCCATCACATTTTCAAGTCTCTTTATTCGCTGTCAAGAAATTTGTAAATGAAATAATTTCCGTTAAATTTCAGGAATTGACGATTGTCATATATTTCATTCTCTATCAATGCTTCAATAGATCGTTAACACTCAATAAAATTTGCTCAAACTTTATCAATATTCAATTGATTCCTGATAATTATTTAACTACTGAATAGAAGTTTCAATATAGAATTTCATTAAATTCCCTTCCACTAATGTAATAAATAATAGTTCGTTTATTGGAAAAACTTGTTAGTACAAGGAACTAAATTAAAATAATATGTGTAAATAATAATTATTTTTGGGTATAATATTCGATTTAGTGGAAGTTTCTAGTTAAAAATTATGATGAGTTTACTTAATTAGGAATGTTATGGAATATTATTTATAAATTAAATAAGTTCTAATATGAATATGGTTAATTAAGGAGATATATAAATATGATAAAACATCATCTTTGATATAATAAATAGAAGAATATTCTGGAGGATGCATAAAAACAATTGCTAATGATTCTGGTGCATTATGTGCTATTATAATTTCTAATGGAAATTTTATGAATTAGCATGTCATTTATGGAGAAGTAAGAATCTGTAGATTCATTTAGTAGATATGATTTCTGTAAATCGAATTTAAATAAACGAATTGGTTGAGAGGCTTCTCAATTGAAAATAAATTCAAATGAAGAGACTGAAGAACAATAAATGAATCGATGGGGGGAAAAGGAGAAATTAAATTGAGTTTGAAGATTATTTTTTATAGATAATTCAAAGAGAAATTCTCATAGTAGAAGAATGGCATCGAAATACTTCACAGATGTTATGACTTATGGTGAATTGATGTTGTTGAATGAATGTAAACGATTCAATAATGATGTTTTATTTTCTTTTATTATTCCCCTTAATTGGATTCCACTCGATTATAGTTCATCAGTCCGCTGGCTCCAACAGCACCCATCCCTAATGATATTAAACGAGTTAATGAATTTGAAGACTGATGTGAAATAAAATTTTGTAAAAAAGGGATTGATCTTTAAGATGTTGAAGATCTTCAATAAACTGAAAACGGCTGGAGTCACACAAGATATGGAAGATGATGATCTCGCTCAACTATTCACAACCATCAAAATTCTTTCTCGAACGAAAGAGGCTTCAGATGTTCAATCTCTTCTCGTTAATTAAATTCAAAAATCAACTTTCAGATGTTATGTCAAGAGGATTTGTTGAAATGTTTACAAATTTATTCGGCTTTGTCACCAGAACCGAAATTCAACGAACTGGTTGTGAATAAATATAATAAATCCGTTTTGAAGGAAGCGTTGGGATGTATCAGTAACATCTCCTTTTATACCATGTCTGCCGTCAATAAATTTGTGTTCGTTCTATTCATTTTCACTTCTCCATTCTCGTTGTGACGTTATTCTCCTACTATTCGTTATAGTACGAATGGTTTACATCAAACATTAATTCAAGTTATCAAAGAATATGGGCCGGGTGGTAAGAAATCGGAGAAACCGTTGAAGAATATGTCGACGGAAAATCAAGCGATTTTCTTACTCTATTTACGTATTTTGTTCTTGTTCAATACGAAAAGTCACATCGTCAGGTCAATTATATTGAATTAATTGGGAGAAATATTAAATGAAATTTTTAGATCTCATCTTCTTCTCGAATGTAATGCAGCTGCCATTCTTTATGGTGTGTTGAATGAAGTTATAAAGAATGGATATTCCATCGACTTGAAAAAGACAAGTTAATTTATTGGATATATTATGTCAATATCATTCGACAATCAGATAAGATGGAAGTCAATAGTTTAAGAATGGAGGAACAGCCTAGATGGTTCGGATCTATAATAAAAATTCAATTATTCGATGCCGATGTCATCATTGAAATATATAAAAGTTTATTCAATTTGACATTGAACTATTCCGGACAAGAAATCATTCCTGGAGTTATTAATTTTTTCTTTTAAACATTTTTCATGAAATAATTTAGGATGAAGAAAAGAATATTATTCGATTCATAGTCATCACTCGAATGATATTGACGTGTCGTGTTGGAGTTCCTCATCAAGCGAAAAGTTTCGAGATTATTCGGTTAGAATGAATTAATTACACTTTTAATCAATTCATTTTATATTAGACATGCGACTAATGCTTTGTATAACATTCCCGAATATCTCTACAAATATTTCATTAGTTCACAACCATCTGATGGTGAAATGATGATATCAACAAAATTACAAGGAGATGAAGGAAGTAATGTAGATGAGTATTTAGTAAATTGTCGAACATATCGAAATAAAGATATGCGTCCAGTTCTCATTATGTTCCATCTACTCCAACATGACTTAGAGGAAATGATCGCAGATGATTTAGTTTATTTTCATTTATAATTTTGTTTCATGTTCTGATAGTTAAACAGTGAAAAATCTGATTTACTCGTCCCACCGATGAGATTATTATCGAGAATTTCAGAAGTGTTTGAAGAAGTACGACGTCTCCTCAAATTCATTATATTACCCCCATTGAAAAAGAAGGATGTAGTGGCATTACCACATCAAGGGAAAACATTACGGAATAATTTTACAAAAGTTTGTCAATGTACCAACACGAATGTGAGTAGTGCTGCTGTTAATCTCTTATTCGTATTATGTAAGAAAGATGGTTATTATCTTATTATTCCGTTTATCTTCCTAAATTCATTTCTATAG
Source organism: Seison nebaliae (assembly GCA_023231475.1). Classification (NCBI taxonomy): domain Eukaryota; kingdom Metazoa; phylum Rotifera; class Pararotatoria; order Seisonacea; family Seisonidae; genus Seison; species Seison nebaliae. Next base: position 6,580 of record JALJEE010001958.1, read on the forward strand.
CAAATCGATTAATCAAACAAATTGGATTTGGAAATTCAGCGTTGCTCCTCTCACAGAACGGTTTGATGAAAGAGGCATTATCTCAGAATAAAAACGATGCAAATAAAGATAATGATATCGATTCGGAAACGGAAGAATATCGAGAAATCTTTAAAAAGTTCAAATTCTTCTTTTCTTCAATTAATATCAATTTACTTTCCCTTAGAATAAATCCAGTAACTTGTCGATTGGAAGACGATGAGAAATATTGGAAGAACGATGTTCTCGATAACATGACCGATGAACAAAAGGAACATGAGGCGATGAAACTTGTTGAACAGATTCATAAACTCACCGAGTTATTAACTTTCTTTTTTTAACGATTTATAAATTAACATTCCTATCCGAATAATAGAGAAGGATTAATTAAACCTTGTAAGATCGACGAATCGGGGAATGCTGTGCCGATAAAACACGTAACGCAATTGTTGGAGGAACCGAAGAAAACAAAGAAGAAAATTTAAGAAATTTAATTAAAAAAAAGAATTTTTGAAAAAAATTCTCGAATCAATTTAAACATTTTAGATTTGAATTAAATTATTTTTCTGGCAATGTTGTTAAAAAAATGCTTATTTGCATTTTCCGTTTATCTACCGCTTTTCTATCCCATTCTCGAAATGGAGGATTATATTCGTATTAAATTGAGATCATAATAAAATTTATTTGAATAAAATAAAGTGAAAATGAGAAGAATCGAATTAATCGTTTATGGAGGTTCCAGTTTAAGAAATACAAAATAATTTATAGGACTGTAAAAGAATTCAGGAATATAATTGACAGCTACGAAATAGGTAGTGTAACTGCTAATTCCCAAAGTGACGAATGAGGTGATTAGTAAGAAAATTGTATAATTTCTAATATAATTCCGAAGTTTTCTTAAAGATATTCGAATGACATGCTTCCGCCTATCCAACGAGCTACAATTGAATGACAATGGATTGACGAGGGAGAAAGCCGGTGAGTTCTTTTCCGGTCCTCCCACATAAACGTATTGATTGAGGAAATGTCGTTTCTCAAATTCTTCGTGTAATTTCCTTAGACGTTTCTTATATTTCTTCGAAGGACAATCGGCGAGTAGATATTGAATGAAATCATTATCTTTTTCGAACGTTTGCCAATATCGATCAGAATCTTGATTGTGATATAATTTGAGCAGGGTCATTGTTAATGAGAAAACGGTGAAAACTGGTAGAATAATAATGAGGAGATCAGCCGTTCGAAAATAAGATGTCGTATAACGTACGTTCGTTGCATTACCTCCACTATAGAGGAGAATGGTGAAATCGAATAGAATGAATACCAGTTGAACGAGAATAAGAAAATTCGCCACGGCTAATCCAGGATATATGTAGAAGAAGACACGGACAAAATTGACTTGGGACAAGATGTCAACATATCGGTTATATGGACAGACTGCACAGGGATCATTGGCATCTAATCTTCTTGCGATATAATGTCTAACTGAACAGGAAACTTCTTTTTTGAGAAGGTCCCGAGGTACTCGCAATAAGTTACAGTGTCGGTCGATATTATCATGTGCTGAGTGGAGAAGTACTCCACATTCATAACGATGATCTTGGCGCTTCTGGTACATTATCTCATCTCTCCATTTTGCGAGGAAGACCAAAAAGATGATTAGTTTATCTACAAGATTTTCGTATTAACAATTTGATCGAATGAGTATTAGGAAGAAGAAAAATTCAATTAGATCAAAAATTTCAAATTACATTTTTATTTTGAATTGAATTCATTCTTTCGACTTTAGTCGTCGTCCACACGATAAACGACATTTCGATTTTTACTATTCAAACTGTTTAAACTTTTCGCTAATAACCACTCGGATAGTTGAAATTCATCTATCAACTTCTTTTCCTCATTTTGGATTTGTGGCGACTCGAAAATGAGATCCTTATACGTTTTCATTCCTAAAATACCTGTCTCGTCATCCAATTGGACGTCGCTACCATCCCATCCTACTAATTTCTCCGAATTCTCAAACATTTCACTATTCGGCACATTAACGAAACGTCCAATCTCATTTTGTTCCGTCGGAGTGAGATAAGGCTCCATCGATATCGGTAACATTCGTCTCAGTTTGTTACGTAAAGAAATTTCGGAGAGTGATCCACCCATCTCATCGGCTGTCGTGCCACTAGTCACTGTTATTTAGAGAGAAAATAGTGTCAAATGAATTTTTTATTAAGAATAAAGATAATATAAATAATAATATTTATAAAGATATAATATATAATATCTCTATAAGATAATATATATGTTAGGGAGAGGAGGTAAAAATCTTAATAAAATTAAAAAGAAGAGAATGAGGAAGGAAATTAGAGAACAGTCAATAAGAAAAGGAAAAGAAATGAAGGAATTATGTAGAAAGGTTTATGAAGAGTAGTGCCATACCATAAGGAGCTGTGTAAGAAATGGATGAAAGGAGAATAGAAGTAATAAGAAATCCGTGATAATAATAAGAGAGCATCATTTCAATCGATTTCACTTTCCGTTTCCATTCGAATATTAAAATTAAGATTCTCAAATTAAAAGATTTTCTTCTTAACGATTTATGTTCTCCTTATTCACAACGTCTCGTCTATGAAGGATCTAGCTGATAATAAATATTTGCATTAACCAACTTGAAAGTTGTAGGAATAATAAGAGAAGAGAAAAAAGCGTGCCACATTCATTAACGTTTATCAAGGAAAAACCGATTGAGTTTGATTAATTCTGCCCCTCGCATATCGCCTTTCTCCTTCCCCATATTGCCCCTCATTTCTATGACAACAGGTTTATAGTTGTTATTCGTGTTACTTATCAAATTCTCATTAAACGTAACTTTCTTTTCCTTGTCAACTATAAAACTGCAATTGACATTGTCGACTAATGTAGGAATCATAATGTTACTTCATATCCGACCTTTCACCACATCTTTTTCCTAATCAAATTAAAACGTGTTTCTTCATCTTTCTTATCAGAAACATTATTCTCTAATAACTATCTCACTAAATCGTTCTCTAATACCTAATATCTTCACATTCTTTCAGGATGGCGATGGTGGACGACTCTTATCTCTCTCACATCTATCATGGCAAATGTGTGGATGGAAATTTACCGTTTGTCGTGAGAAATAGTAAACTCTATTCAAACCAGTCATTACTCAGTATGACACCATCAGAAATGAGTGAGTTTAAATCTCTTTTGAAATATTTAATTATTAATTTTCTTCAAAATTAATAATTCTTTTGTTTAAATAAAAGTTTCGATGGTAAATTAGGAAATAAATCAACTGAAAATGAATATGATAGATTAAATCCGACGGAAGATGGTTTAGACATTTTTATGATTTTCGAATCCTCATCAAAATCGTTGTAGAAGAACCACAGAGCAATTATGAAAATTCAACTGATCAATTTAGTGGGGAAGAGTTCGCTTCAACTGATCCATATGAAGATATGCGAACAACATTTGCATTGAAGGAAAGACCAAAAACATCGACCGTCAATGAAAAGACAAAAATTGAATTCGACTTAGCAAATCTTCAAGCAATGCAACGATGTGTCACTTCGACGACTTTACGCGACGCTGCTACTCCTTTCATTGATACTGGAGATAATTTTCAAATGACGAAAGAAAAGAAAAAGAAATTAAAGAGGAATACCGTCCAGAATACATTGATCGAAGGAGAGAGACCGAATGGTGAAATGGAATATGAAATAATACGGACCGATCCAAATAGAACAATAATTCGTTGCACTTTCTCTCAGGACGAAGTTGAACGACCATCGATTAAGACAAAGGAAAGAATTTTGTCTGTCGATTCGAGACAAAGGAAACAATACGATCGGTACCAAAAGAAGATTCGTCCGAAAACTACGCAGATTATGTTTGTAAAATTTTAATTATATTAATTTTAATGAATTTGAATAACAAAACTATTTTTATTCTGTCGCTATAACTAATAATATAGACATCAAGGACGATTAGGTAGTTCGTGGCGCCATATAAAGGAAGTGAAGAATTATACGGGATCCAATTTAGCTTTTCTTGACGGTTCGCTAACAATTATTTATCGTTATAATAACTGTAATTCGTTTATTCATTTCATTTTAGGTTCGGTCAGTTTGGCAGATATGGCAAAATCGGAAAAGAAGAAGAGAACTATCCGAAATGTTGACTTAAATAATAATGTACGTCCAGATATAAATTGTTGTTTTGAAATGCAACATCCGTCCGTGGAAGATAAACTAAAATTGGCGAAAGCGTATGAAAGATTACATCCTTATACGAGTAAATATGACTTCCGTGATACATCTGCCTTTTATCAGAAAGCAATTGAAAATCGGCCACAATTACGATATTATAATCGGTTAAGGAATTATGATAATATTTATCATACGAGAGCAAAAGAAAATTATAAGTATTGGACAGCCATTGAAGGATCGAAGAAAAATATTCCAAAACGATCCGGTAGCGTTTATGCCACCAATTCCGCTCTACCTTCATTGCAGCAACAATATGCGATGGGTGCCCACCATACTGTGTTAGGATTAGGCGATGCTCCACGCAATTGACTTTAACGCGCAAACAATTGAGAAAAATTAAATTTTATTTTAAGTTTATTTAAATAAAAGATTCTTTCAAACGTATTAATGCGCCTTTGGTGAGAAATAAATGAAAGTCTAAAATCACACACATAAGGAAAATGTATAATGGAACAACGAACATTTTTAATTGGAAATTGATAATTATACTTATTTTTTCCTTATCGTTAATTAACGCCGCCAATAATCGGAGTTGTCATAAATGTTTGAGAAGAGTTAAACGAACAGTGAAAGAATCAGCAGTCAATCACTATCTTAGTCGATTACCCATTGTAAAATATAATGGTTCGAGCGGTCCAGACACTGGTGAATATCCACATGATATCATCTCCGTTAAGCTACGACGTCGAGGTTTGGTCGTATTGCATGTAATCGGGTTATTCTACATGTTCATCGCACTCGCTATGGTTTGCGATGAATTTTTCGTTCCGTCCTTAGATGTCATTTGTGAGACATTAGTCATATCAGACGATGTGGCAGGTAACTTTATATTTAAATCATTGACATAATTAAATTTTCTGTATTTAGGTGCAACGTTCATGGCAGCCGGTGGTAGTGCGCCTGAATTATTCACATCATTTATTGGAACGTTTGTCGCCAGATCTAATGTGGGTGTAGGAACGTTAATAATTTTTTATTTAAATTTTTTCTGCGACCTTTCTCTTTCAATAGTATTGTCGGTTCGGCTGTATTTAATATCTTATTCGTTATTGGTACATGTGCTATGGTGTCGAAAGAAATCTTACAATTGACATGGTGGCCCTTAGCCAGAGATTGCTTCTTCTATTCATTAGATTTAATTCTTCTTATCATATTCTTTACGGACGAACGAATCGACTGGTATGAATCGACCATTCTATTCTTGATGTATCTGGTTTATGTGAGTTTCATGGCAAAGAATGACCAAATTGGCACAATAGTTCGTTCATGTTACGAGGGAAATAACAAAGTAGCGAATGTAGAAGAAGAAGCTGAAGAAGATAGAAATGCGACAAGATATTTAGGAATACAATTAGATACCGATAAACTCGAATCATCACCATCAAAACATGCAGCCACTGAATATTTAGGTGCGACGATTACTCAAATTCAAATTCCTAAACTTCCTATCCCATTACGTGAGATCGAAGAATTAGAGTTGGTGGTTGATCCGCCGCCACCACCACCAGATCTTTCCCGAGTATCAGTCGATTCATCAGATCTCGCATTTCGTACCGATGCGGCCTATAGTGGAATACAGAAGGAGCGTTTTAAAAGTTCCACAAATGCTTCTCTGATGGAGACGGATGAAGAAGAGAATGAACCATTAGATTTGACATGGCCGGATACGTTTTTCGAACGAGTCAATTATATTTTACTTGCTCCGATTATGTATCTGCTGTGGTTAACTTTACCTGATATGCGAATACCAGGAAAACAGAAATATTATTTCATTACATTCTTAGGTTCCATCATATGGATTGGTTTATATACTTATTTTATGGTATGGTGGGCGAATCAGGTTAGAATAACTTAAACTTTATTAATTGAATAAAAATAATAATGACAATAATTGTCAATTCGTACCTTATAGATTGGGGAAACAGTTCACGTTCCATCGTCTATTATGGGCTTGGTTGTATTGGCGGCAGGTACCAGTGTACCTGATTTGATTACATCAGTATTGGTCGCCAGAAAAGGTTTAGGTGACATGGCTGTATCATCATCGATCGGTTCGAATATTTTTGATGTGACAGTTGGATTGCCCATACCATGGATAATATTCGCTCTCGTCTACAATGGACGAGCTGTCAACGTTGAGAGCGAAGGAATGTTTTGTGCGATGATATTATTATTTGCTATGTTAGTGGCCGTTATTACAACGATATCCTGTTCGAACTGGAAGATGAAACGGTCGTTCGGAGTGACAATGTTTTGTTTATATTTCATATTTCTTTCATTTTCCTTATTGCTGGAGTATTCAATTATCCCATGTCCAACCATTAAAATGTGAATTATCGCTTAAATTACTGATTTCTTTGTGCATAAAAAAATATTCTTGAAATTCTCAAAAACTTCTTTTCTCGCTTTCACGAAATTTCTTCCGAGAAATGAGTATAATAAAAAATTTACAGACGAATTAATTACAGTTGCCGTCGTATTGATTGCGATTGTTAAACGATAATCGGCAACCATTCTTTCATAACTCACATCGAATCTTCTATCGACTAACAGATATTTTAAGTTTAAATAAAATTTCGGTATACTACTCACCAGCAACAACACAACGATTAAGACTAGTGTCAAAGTGATTTTACTTTCACTTCGACGTTGTTTCACTGCACTACTGGTGAGATCGATGTTGTTCTTCACATTGTTTGTAGATTGTTGTAATTTTTTGGAAGTTTTAAATCTGTCAATTGTCAATTTCTTTTTCGTCTTTAAAATTTTCGTTAATATTTTTACCAACATCGAATTGAGAATTAATAAGCAAATAAAAGGGATGAAAAATCCGATGAGCATATGAATGACGAAATAATATTTGTATCTGAATGCCACAAATTGATTTTCTTGTTTAATGAATTGATTGTGAAAGATGTTTGTAGAGTTTATTAATTCTGTATTGTTTTGAGTGGTAGCAATCATCGTTCTCAAATGATTTGCCAACAACAGAAAGAAACTGTTTATTTTTTTCTTCTTCTCTAACGAAATGACTTGATTATGAAAATGTGCAGAAGAAAATCGCTTCTTTACATAACTTAAATATTCATTCCTTGAAACGAATTGTTCATTGTTCCTCTTATAAGCTGTGTACAGATTAGATAATCGTTTAGCTAAACCACATTCAACGATGATATTATTCCATTTGCCAATACAGAAATTAGTTGTTTCATACGTCCCAATTTCACACGACCAGACGATGATGAGACTACAAAGAATTATGAGAAGGCAAATTAATTTTGTCTTCTGACCATGACAAAATCTACAAGAGAAATTTTTTGATTGTTTTAATGGTTGCGTCGGTGATAAAACGGTGGAAGCAATCTTTTCTTCAGGTTTATTTGACGGATTTTTAGAAATATGATAATCTACTTGGAGAGTTGATTGATCTCTAGAGAATCGTTGACGTAAAACTGTAACCGGTTTCCTTAGTGAGACTTGTTTGGTTTTATTGGAAGAAAAATGTGAAATTGTTATATAACGGTCGAATGCCACAGCTACCGTAATAAACCGCATAGCTATCAACAAACTGTTCGTTAACGGAACTAGAAATTGTCGAATTGAGTTGTTCAATTTGATTTGGCGAAGAAATGTATGTGGAATGAAGAGGAGAAGTACAATGATGTTTATCGATGATAATGACACCAGATATTGAAGACTTGAAGTTTTTGGCATACATTTTCGACTGAAAATAAGTAACGATAAAATATTCCCACCAATTCCAATACAAATGAATATTGGACATACAATTTCATAGAGGACTCGTGATAAAATTTCTTCGAAAGTCATTTCTACAAATATCTTAAAACATATTCCGATAATATTGATAATTTTTTTGAAGTGAAGATATTATTCAGAAAAGATAGAATGAATGTTTTTCTAATAATAGATAAAGAAAAAATATATATCAGTTTTTCTCATTTCTAATGAGTATTAGTGATTAATTGAATAATCATAGAAAAAAGATGAATTCATCATTTCCTTCACTTTTTCCAATAACTGTTCAGTTTTGACATTATTATACCATTAATCACAAATACCTACAATCGACAACATTTGTACATCGGTAAAGAGTGATGTTATTGGATAGTTTATCATATTGCAAGATTAAAAGTAGAATAATATTAAAAATAGACAACAATTTTACTTTTATAAAATGCCATGAAAGTAAAAAATCAAAACTAAAAATATCCCGAAAATATATTGTCACGAAAATAATAAAATAATGGAAAATCTTTATTTCAATAACGGTAATTTAATATGTTAATAGACTTATCCCTCTTATACTTATTAGTTTATGAAACTTCAGTTTACGTATCTTACAATTTATAAAGTTTATTACGTTATGATAAACGAACTCCACATTCTCCTTCAAAAACATCCATCAATTTTAATATTCTTAAAATATTATTGGAGTGTATTGGGAAATTTTTGATAGGATCTTATAAACAAATTTCCTAGGCGAATTTCCCTTTTATTTAGTAGGTAAATAACTTTTGCATTAGACCGATGGGCCACTTTCCGATTCAGGAAATACATTTTCCTAACATGTTTAATCTCATTTCGGTAAAAAATGCGAATTTTTATTATTATCATTTCTTAAATTTTATTGACATTTTTTTGATTCATATCTATCAAATTCCAATATATTTCTTCAGTTTTTCGATTGACACATATTCAAATGAATGGAAAATAATTGTTAAAAGCATACGTTTCTGGATACTAAAAGCTAGTTTAGATTTATTTTTCTTGCTAAATCGACTCGAATAAAGAAGTTCATACAATTCTATGATTAATTGTTTGTTTAGGATTTATTTATTCCGAAGGTTTCTAATGCATTTCTCTTTGAAATCTGTTGTCGCTGTCTATTTAGTATATTGTCATGTTAAGCTCCTTAAGAGCACTCTCCTTTCATTATTGGAAAAGACAGTAAAGTTACGAAAAAATTCCTTTGGGAAGTATTCTTCTCGTCTGAAATTTTTCGTCCAAGTAAACAAACAGATTACAGGCGAATAATAAAAAATGTATAGTACTAACGTATTCAGTTCAATAATAATGACATATCAATTCATAAAAGCTATTCCTAATCTAAAATTGACACATTTCAGTTCAACTATACCAATAAATCCACTTATACTATTTTCAAAAGAGAAGAGATATTTCACCCTAACTAATAAAAAAGATTAATGAATATTCACCAAACCTAAGAACAATTTACAGACAAAAATCCTAAATTAAAATTTTAATAATTTTTCTATTCAATCTAATAAATATTAATAACCACTGACTGAAATGTTGCCGAAGGAAAAGCAGGAATAAAGGAGATCCATATATTCAGTACGATAACTCTCAATCATATGTTAGAAATTGATCAGGTTTTAGTGTGTTGTACGAAATAAGTGAGTCGTATAAATGAAATCGAATCGAAAGTAAGAATAATGAAGGATTATTATAACTCTGTGGAAATTTGAATACACTCTAAATAAGTAGCCTGGAAAATTTGAAGATTGTACTATGTATTAGGTCGCTAAAAAACTTCTCAATATCAGAATCTTCTATAGATAATCCATGATACACCTGGACAAGTGAGTTGACCTGCGAGAAGTATTATAAACTAAACCTGTCAAATATTTATAATACAAAATGAGCAAAAAAGAACAATAAGAATTTCTAATGAGCAATTATGTCCATTCCTCGTCTACAACAATTGACAGTGATCAATACGGAAATTGATGAATTTATTGGGAACGATAAGTCATGTCAGATTAAGCATAACTTATTAGTTGTTTATTAAGAATTTGGGAAACAAAATAATAACCTTATTTTACTATTGCCTATACACCCGAAAGGATATATAATTTATGCAAAAAATCCACTTTAATTTTCACCAAATAATGCAGATTAATTAGGTTCCTTATCAATAAACAAAAAAAATAAATATATACTAAATCCCATCCTGACAAGTTCCGACAGATAAATATTAAGATTGCAGCAACTAATTGTTGATTTTATCCATCCTTGGTTACAGAATACAAAGAGGTAAAATCAAATTTTAGAGGTTCATCTAAAAAAATAAGTAAATAGTCCCAAGTGTCCACGTACTTATTATGTCTATAACAATCCTTTTAATTATGCATCAAACTCAAATTATTCAAGCGGTGCAGAAATGTTTAGAATGTTACATATTCAATCAGAACATATGAAATAAAATTCCTATTTACAATGTTAAATATATTTACTTATACTTCACATATATATATTCAATAATTTTTCATTTCAAAATTAAAATTTTTGTCATTAAATCTTTTCCGACATGTCTCTATTAGAAAGAATGAAATAAACTTGCTCAACTAGGAAAAAATAATATAGATATAATAATAATCTTTATCTTCTCCTCGATACTTAAAAATCAAGTATGTCTAGGAGAATATGAATAATAGTATAATGTGGAGGATTAAAATTAATTAGCAAATTCTCATAAAACAAGAGAGTAACGAGAGTGGATAAATGATTTACGAAACAAAAATGTCCCATGAGATAATATGAAAGAATCATCATTTCTTATAATTCCTTCAAGATAATTTACGGAAATGATGTAGTTAACTATTACTTGTTAATTGTTCTTCGTTTTGACCCTTGGCTTCTTACAATTATCGGGCACTAACTATTTCTTTGGAATTATAAACATCTCTATTGACAAAAAATAATTATTCAAAATGCAAATACAATTCTTAATGGACATATATACATACTATATACATATATAAAACTAAACCATAAGAATCCTTAAACAAAATTCTTAAAAATAAATAAAAAATATTAATCAATTTTTTTTGAAAGTTGGGGGTCATTCTTTAGCTAATTATTACCATAAGTGACGCACATTAATCTTAATATCTTATTTGCTTCTCCCGTTGAATCATTTTAGCTATTCTTCCTCTTTATTACACATTAATTCAAATATTCATAGAGAAAATATTACACAATTTCTTGTTAAACTTTATGGTTTAAATTGAAAAACTTATCAAAATAAAACGCTAAATTGAAATAATTAAAAAAGTAATATTATGTTTTATTCATGTTACTTAAACTACTAACATACTAACTATCAGACTTTGTAATTTGATGCTCGACTGAAGAAAAATAGAGAAAAACATCATAAAAATATGAAATAATTAATTATTAGGATCGAGAATGAAAGACATTCAATTTATATTAATCTTGGGTAACATAAGACATGAAAAACATTCCGTAATCAAATAAGATGTTTCTAACTAACATAAATGATCCAAAAGAGAATGGAGATATTCAGTAGAACATTGTTAGGAAAAAACGATATTTGTTGCACAGAATATGTTCAGGATGGATGTCGAATGAATAATATTAATATGACGGATGGTACGATGGTATGATATGGTTTACATCGGCGATGAATGTTAAGATGGTAATGTAGGTCTGGTAATGAAAAGATGGAAATGAAATAGAGTTAAATAATTTGCTTAAATCTTTCTTCCTTTATATCTCGTCAGTAAGGGTAAAGATATAAGAGATAACAGAGGAATATAGTTAGGCAAGCACAAGAACATAAATAGGATAGTAGTCCAGAAGGATTCAATAAAGAAGTGATAGTTCAGTTTACTGAAACAGCCCACACCCCATTAATAAACCTATTTGTGTTGTTTTATGGGAATTAACTTATCCTACAAATTATTTCGTTTAAAACAATTCTGATAATGAGAATAGTGACATATTATGTAATTGCTGTTGTACATCTGTTAATGAATTTCCATTGATCTTTCGATGACAGCCAGGTATTGAACGATGTACATACATATATTCTTCTCAACTAGATGGTCTTGTTCTCTACTTCAATCTTACAACATTTTTACGTAATATTAATGATTTCTACTGAACGAATAATGGACAATGTAGGAGGAGTATAATAAAGTAGTCGTTGTAAATTTTTCTTTTGTTTATTATTTTCCCGTAAATTAACACTTATTATAGCGTATGACTGATAAATAAAGTTTTCATTCTTGAACTTTTGATGAGTTTCATACTTCCATAAACACTCACTGAACTAACTGCACAAAATAAATTGGACTACTTAAAATAATTTATTGGAACTCGACTATTTAAGGAAGTAAGAGGGGAAGGAATTGGAATGATGAAAGAAAGAAATTATCGATGATAATTCATTTATTCTTTGTTGTGTCAAAAAAGGAGAAGTAACGAGCCATGCCTTAAGTTACATAAAAAGAAAAATTAATATACGAAAATCAAAGTTTTCCTTTGGTCGTCTGTATCAATTTTTTTACTAGGATGTCTCATGCAGTCGGCGAATTCTCTGTTTTACCATTTCCCTTCGTTCTTCTCCATTTAAACTGCACTTGGCAAAACTGAGAAATACCTGTTCTAATGATGTTTGACATAACGTGAATTCATCGAGCAGAAGGAAAATAGGAAATTCTGAAGGAAACTGACTCACATTATCCATTTCTTTCAGTTGCTCATTCTCTTTCATTTTCATGTTTAATCGTCGAAATACTTCCGATATTGTGATGTTTTGATAATTCGGATGATTCATGTCACCTATTTTCAGTAGGAATTGTAAACGAAGATGATTAATCTCTTTCAGTTCACAATACCGTTCTCCGCCTAATAGTGTGATTATTTCACGAGCGAGTTCATTCATCGAATTCATGAACATGCTACTTTTCGTTGTTGCTCCCGATTTTCGTCGTCTCGGGTACTGTAGAAAAATGGATCTCTCTGTCCACGAATCTCCCAAATCGCGAAGACCACTGAATTTCCTCATTAACCCGAGATAGCGACTTCGGCTTAGTAATTTTATGTTGAGCAAATAACCATCACCGAATTTCGATTTTAATTCTTGGACAGTTCCTAAACAACGGAACATTCCATTGACCATGATGCACAATCGGGTGCACAATGCTTCGCATTCCTCCATCGAATGAGAAGTTAAAACTATAGAACTGAATATATGGAAATGTGAAGAATTCGTTAAACTCAACTAACATATCAGTTGTTTGACGAATAAACTTGACCACATCCCACAAAAATCTTCTCGCCCCGACATCCATCCCACTGGTCGGTTCATCTAATAAGATCACTGCTGGATTTCCTATCAATGTGATGGCCGTACATAATTTTCTTTTATTGCCCATACTATATTTGCATGTGGTAATTTTAGCATAATTTTCTAAATTCATAATTCGTATCAAATAACTGGTAATTGCGTTACTTACAGACCATTTCAGGCCTCGAATGCGACAATAAAATAATAAATGTTCTTCTCCCGTTAAATCATCGAATAAGGTGTCAATTTGTGAACAATAACCGATATGCTTTCTCGCCTTTATTGAAAAATGAGATGATTAAGAAATCATTATAATACTAAATTACTAATCACCTCAACATGATTCTTGATGATACTATGACCTTTGATATACACATCACCTAAAGATGGTAATGTTTCTCCTATAATCATTTTGAAAGTGGTCGATTTTCCTGCACCATTTACTCCCAATAATCCGAAACATTCAGACTTTTGAATGCCCAAAGTCAATGGATAGACGGCTATCAGAAATAAATAATAAAATAATAATAATATGAAAGAAAAAGAAACCAATGAAATTCCCTTTAAATACTTTCGTTACGTTGTCTAGAACTACAACATAATGAGGATTAGAAGAAACGGACTGATCATTGCCTGATGCACGATTATCCAAATAATCCTGTACTTTCTTCTTTTCATTCTGAACGTCTAAATCATCAGTCCAAATGATCTTCTCTTTATACTGATCCATATTCTCCATATTCTCGAAAGTCGACAAAGAGAAATGATCACTTTTTAATGATAATTTTACATGTTCGATATTCGGATCATCCAGGTGTCGTAAGAAAACTTCTTCTTTCTTCTCTAACGAAAATACCATTTGAATATTCCTCAATATTCGGTAATGAAAGATTTTGCTCAATCTCGATCTAATCTTCATCATTAGAGAAGATTGTAGAAGGAGTAACAATCCCGTATAGAAGACAGCATGTGCAAGAAATGTTAAATATCCTCGTGTAACACCAGGTTTGTACCATTCGAAATATGAGTCAGTATAACGTAGACACCGATATTTACAAGTCTTTCGACAACATGGTGACTGTCGAGAGAGTAAAGGAATTTCACAAAACCTTCTCATCTCGTCTTTCTCACACACAGCTTTTATTCGGAAGTTCGAATACTGGTCTGCTATACTACAAATGAAAGAATAACTGATAAAGATTCCACGAAATGCATCATCTATCGTATCGCTCAATTCTATATAGCAGAACAGAGAAAGACGTTTCTTCAACAATGAAACTTTAAAGAAAAACTTTTCATTTTGAGTTTGGAATTTTGAAGAATCATTGTCAGAACCCACAAGATGAGACTAGTGGCGAAATTGAAGAAGAATGTAAAGGCGAAAGCGGCGGATGGCGATCGAAACAATCGAGCCACTAAATGTAGAAGTGGGATAGTTGCAACAAAATAGAAATTGCAATTCAACCAAAATATTAATGATCTTATACCCATGAATGCTGGAATTGGAAAGATAATAAATAACATTAGAAATAAAATGAACCTTCCATTCTCGTCGCATAAAAGGTAATCAAGACGAATATTGAAGTAATATTCAGGAAGAACATGTCGTAAATGAAGAAAGCGGAGAAATAAACAAGAGATGACACTCCCATTATATTTTGAATAGTTTTAGTTTGACTCTCCTTTAACTCTCTTACCACTGGCATAATGGACATTGCGGTGACGATAGTGTAACCGAAGAGAATGCAACTATTAATAACACTTGCCTCCGTCCTTAACAATTTCCTATTCTGCAGAAAAAATTACAATAGATGAAGTTAATTACTGAACTTGAATGATGTGTTTCTTCGTCTTCGGTAACGGATGTAGACTAGTCCGAATAAAGACATCCGATCTATTTGCAAGATATCGACTAACTGCTTCATAGAACATGGCTACTGTTGTCGGGGCTGAATGATAAGCGAGATTATTGTATCCAAGAATAGCTGTAAGATTAGTCATGTTTGTATTCCTTTCAGCATATAATAAATCAGCGCCAATTATATGTTGGTAATGAAGAGACACTAAAGAATATTGATGACCGATGCATAAGAGATAGACATCAATTTCTCCAAAAGTTAAATTATGACAAATATTCTTATATGAATCCTTATTCTTTTGGTGGATGTAATTGGAGGAATTGCAAAAATTAAATGGGCAATAAATTTCACGTACACTCACTCGCTCACCGTTATCTTCGATCATGCTCATGTACGTTTGGGTGAATAACGGATCTACGTATTGAGTAGCATCGTATGGTACTGTCATGTAATGTCGGAGTATATTATGGAATACTTTACTCTCAGTTGGTTCCTTCAAATAATTTTTTATATCAAATTTCCTTTCAGTCGTTCCCTCAACTTCAAATGAGAGACAATGAGAACATCAGATAGAAGAATTAAGAAAAAACTATTTAGACGTTGAATGATGAATGTTGCCAAAATGACAAAGATCGGCACACATAATAATCGTCCAATAGTCATGAAAATGTGTCGACGAGAAATCGTAAATAATTTAACGAGTAAAGCATATAATTGCAACAACGTTAATTGGAAACCAATAACATAATTTTTTGAATCAACTTGCATTCTTCTTAACTTATAATTTTGCTTCGAATTACCAAATGTAGAACTTTCTCCTGTTTCCCACATTGTCTCTGTCTTATTCGACGGACTGTTATAATTTGACGTTACTGTACTTTCAGGTGGAATTTTTTCATATCTTAAATACAAATTATTCGAATTATTATTATTATTCTCATAAGAATCTCTAGTTGCAATTAGATTGAACTTATGATCTCTTATATCATTTACTTCATCATTTCTCTCTCGAGAATATTGTGGTAGATTGTGGAAATTCGATAAATAACTGTAACCAAAAAATAATTGTTGTAATATTTTTCGACGATTTTCGCGTGATCTGTTTGAGAAAAAAGAAATGATTTTGTTGTCATCCCATTCTATACCTAAAAAGTTACAATACATATGACAACATTCCATATTGAATCGGAAGGCATCGAAAGTGTCGTTGAGAGGAATGTGTTTTTGATTAATTTCATCCAAATCGATATCAATAATGTTGGCACATCTGTTCAGGAATAAGAAGAATTCATAAGTAAATTCGTCGTTATCCATGTTGGCAAATGGCAAATTGGATGGTTGTCGGTACGAAGTGGCATTCTTGTTGAAGTTGGGATAAATTTCTGAATTTGGTGTAACATTTGGAATCTGATTCGATTGAGAGAATGGAGTTTGAGGAAATAAACTTTCTGAACTATGATGATTTCTTATTCGTTTCATCAAATTACAAATTGCGCTTTCGTGCATTTCCGCAATTTTCAAGAAAATTTCCTCTAATGTCTTAACGGTAAGTCCATAATTGAGAATTCCTAAATTTTCTGCTTCATCGTCCAACTGTTTGAGAAGGACATTAAATGTATTGACGGAAGAGTTGGGCAGGACGACAGATAATTCCTGATGTTGTTCTGAATAATATTTATCGGCTGTGGTATTTGCCACTCGGATATCTTCCTCTAATTTATCACGAATGAATTTGATGATTTTCCTGACATCGGAATTTGCACGAACTGACATAATTAAATGGTAACCAATAGCTACAAAGTGGAATGAAAATAAATTGTTGAACTTTAATTACATTTTTGGAAAAATAACCATATTTTTGTTTTAGAAATAATAAAGATCCATAGCACACCAATTTGCCTTGGGTCAATATGGCGATTCTATCACCAACAATTTCTGCTTCATCCATATAATGAGTTGTCAGGACAAGACAACGACCTCTCTCCTTCTCTTTCAAATAAAGTTGCCAACTACTTTTTCTTGCTTCCGGATCCATTCCAGATGAAGGTTCGTCCAAAATGATACATGGAGAATTGCCCGACATCGCAATTGCTACACATAACTTCCTCTTTTGTCCACCCGATAACTGATGAACATATGAGTGATACTTCGATGACATATCCAAATTATTCAGTAGATAATTGATTTGATGTTTATCGTTTTCGAAGAAATCATTTCTCGTCAAGAAACCTCTTTTCGTCAATTGTGATTCCTGCAAATGTTTTAAGGAGAGGAAGAGATTGAGATGCTCGATCACCGTCAAATTATGGAACAAGATATTATACTGCGGACATAAACTAATCATTGTATGAGCAAAATGATCATTAATTGTTGCACGTAGACCATTTATATAAATTTCACCACCGCTCGATTCCAAACTACCTGTTACAAGAGAAAAAGATTAAATTCTTCAATAATGTTTGATAAAACTTTTTGGAGTTTGTTAAACTTATTTTACAATTTATATTATTAGTAATTATTATTTTTAATGAAAATATTATATGCTTAAGCATAATTATTTGGAAGGGAAGAAGAACCTGTTAATATTGACACTAATGTTGATTTGCCTGCTCCATTATGTCCAAGAATTACACTTATCTCATCAAACATCATCTGAATATTTAAATTGTCTAATGCTACTGTCCCATTCGGATACACCTTCCTTAAATTCCTCACACAAATCCCAATTTCTAAATTGGCCGGCAATTCCTCAACCAACTCCTCAAAGTCACTATTTCTAATGAAATCATTCTTCTCTCTTGATAATTCATTAGCATGCCATTTAAATGGATAAAGATAATGTTTGGCAACTCCATATTTCCCAGGCCATATATTCATCAAATATACAGTAATTAAGACGTAGGGCATATTACTCAGGCATAGCATTATCATAACGTAACCGATGGCTATGGAATTGTCGGCGGAAACTTCTTGGAAGATATTGTCCCATTTCATTTTAACGTTATTAATGTCATAACTCGAAAAGATTTTGCACGAAATACCCAACGCAAGATTTGGCACGAGACATGCCAAGACCTTATTGAAATAGGAGATTGAATCGTAACTCATGGTAATGTTGAAGAAGGGCAAATAAGAAGTTAACCAAATAAATGTTGTACCGACAGCAGCAGAAGTGCTTCGATGGAAGATTGCTCCACAAGCACAAGCGAATGAGATGGATGAAATCGAATAGCAAATGTAGAACATTAGAATTATAGGAAAAGGTGCGTTCGATAACATCAACTTCTTAAAAGGGCCATTATATACTTTAATGGGTATTTTAAACGAACCGCACAATATGCAGGAAATGTAAATGAATATCGGTATGAAACGTATAAAATATCCGATTAACTGAATAAGGTTACTGACACCATGTAATCGTAAATAATTACTTAATCCACTCTCCTTTTCACTCACAATATAACGGGCAACTGCGACGACAGAGAACGTGTAACATGCGACGATAAGAATTGGTAAATGTTCGTTGAAGATATGAACAAAATCATCATCTACAAAGTTGGGATGTGCAAACTTTTTGATAAAGATATTCGTCATCAATTTTTCTCCCGTTTGATCTTCAATAATTTTCTCATTTATTATACTCTGTAACGTCAGTAAACCTTCATCATAATAATATGGTGGTCCTCCTCGTGAACCTCCATGTATCCGATTAGTTGTATCGGAGAATGGAGGGAAACGATAATCCGCTGACCATATTGTGTCGAACGTTCTCAATTGATGATGTGGACGGAAAGTGTATGATACATTATATGTACTGTTTACATAATCGGGTGGTGGGACTTGAAAGACGATTCCCAACAGATAACCAGTGGCCGCTTTCTTAAAAGAATTTAAACTAAGATCCGTATTGATAGCAGATATTGGAAGATGTTCATTTATTTTTTTTATCAGATGTTCTTCACTATCAGCATATTCAACGCTAAATATATGTTTTACATCAGTACTGTAATAAACTTTCTTTAATAGCTCACGATCCAATTTAGCATAACGAAGTTTCTCTACTAACAGTTTTATCTGCTCTATAATTAATTCCTTATTGAAAACTTGATCTTTTGATAACGTCTTCGTCACTTTGTCCATAATACGAATGACACCACGTGTTTTCGGAAATACCACGAGAATCCAATTGGTCAAAAGGAGCGATGTAAAAATTGGCAAATGTTTCATATGAGTCATTAATTGTTTCATTGCCGGTTTTCCTTTTTCGTCAAGTTGTTTCGCTATATCTGAAAATTCGGTAGTCCAATTGACATTATTTTTCAAATCGTTCATGATTCCCAATGTTTGTATATACTCCAAATAAACCATACCGGCAGCTTGAGGATTGGGCTTGATATATGGATTGAATTCCTTTACATCGATCGGTCGATAGTACATGTCTCGTCTTCTGATGAAACAATCGCTTACGAATCGAATGAACACAAAAATGAAAATAAATATAAGCGGAATACACAGCTCAACCATTACCGAAAATGGCGAGCGAATCATCGTCTTGAAGTTCTTCACTGTGATTAATAAGCATCTTTGTAGAAAAGGATTTGCAGAACGAACCATGAATATTGAATGATTAAACCAATTCAACAAAAAAAACTAATTGAATTTAGAGATCGAATGACTAAAAAACAAGTAGAATTCAATTATATTCCTAATAAGCGATTCAATTCAATTTTCCTTAAATTTTTTTACTTTCAAATATATTTCAAAAATAATATTCGCCTCACATCAGTCAAATAAGCAAATAACAATAATAATGGATATTTGACATTCCTCCTCTCAAATTTATCATTCTAATTATTCGACTCATTATCTTTTGATTTCCATTAATAAATTCTCCCAGATTAATGTCGTATGTCCGCGGGCGTCTTCCTAAAAAACGATGTCCAAATAATTGTTCCTTTCACAATACACGAGATTATTGGTTCATAATTGATTATGGAAATGTTTCTCCATTCAAATTGTCCAATTAAATATATTATTACATTATTCATGTCATATATGTCATATACTAATTCCATTAGATTTATATGGAATGCGATTCGTTCCTAATCATCGTCATTTTTTTCTTTACCAATTTAGTGGCCTCTCATCCATCTCCCCGAAGGTCTCTTACAAGTTGTTATTAGTCTAATGGGACAGTTTGCAATTTGCAATATCGACATTTACTCGGTCATTTTCTTATCTATACTAACTATCTTATAGCTAAAATCACGACCACATATAAAAGTGGTGAATAATAATTCTCTATCAGCATATTCTCAATTCTAATTCTAACAAAATTTAAAATTAGTAAGTAAAAATTATAATTGTTGAGTAAATTTTAACAGTAAAATAAGTGAGAAAGTGATAAATTCTATGGAGGAAATCGGAAATAAATTTCCCAAGCAATGAAATTGTTAGGAATATGTGAATGACTAATGAATCATGTTGGGGAACGACTCTTCCCGATAATCGAAATAACATAAATTATTTAACGACTATGGTCCATCAATGTGTTAGATTGTTTTCCTTATCATAACTAAAAATGTTAGATATCTGCCTGTTTCTGATGTGTCTCATTTATTAATCGGATTGAATACTGTCTGTCCAATTATTTATTCTAGGAACATCTCTGACAAATCCTTCTTTCTAGAAATATGGAATTTTCCTATGCCAAAGATTGTTTAGTCAGATTGTACTTTCATATAATTTATGAATTAGTTTCAAATAATACATACTAGATTCTAATAAAATTAAAAAACTGACGATTATTATTTTGAAAGGAGGATCATTTATATGATAAGGAAATGGATATCAATTACATAATTACAACTTTCTTTCAAACTAATCAAAGAAAAATATTTTTTGAAAATCTAAAAAAATTAATTTTCCAATTTTAGATATTATGATAAGACAGACTGATAAGACAAAAGAAGAAGTAACAATGTCAATTAACGAGCATTTGAAAACATTAGTGAAGATTAAATTTTATTACAATGTAATGTTAGAAAAGTTAAAAACAAAAAGTGTTTTAAGACTTGTGAATATCAATAATGAAAAAAAGATATTTAACATATCATCATAATGGATGTGTAAAATGTTTTGTCCTCTTTTTTAATCTTCACTTATACCTATTCCCATATAAGTATAAATAGAATCGACAGCTTTACTGAATAATGTTGATCTTTTTCCCGTTGCAGTACTTGGTGTCCGAACGATTTTATTTGCTGGTCTGTTACAAGAAATGGGAACTTTCCTTTGTGGTAACCGATGAGAATAAGCACGTTTCACCAAATTGACTTTTGGAGCACATGATACCGAATTATCTATTAGGCCATTTTCCGATAAGATATTACCTAAATTGTACATGAAATCATAAAATTAAAAAAATTATAAACCTTTCCTCTCAAGATGTTCTCTGATTGAAGATAATTCTGTTTTTTTCACTCCAATCATCATTCCTTTGAAAACTTCTTTGCCATTCATCGATAAAGCACGATTGACTTGGTTTGCATTGGCATATTTGAGATAAATATAATTCGTTCTAGGTTCATGAACTTCAGTGTTATGATGATTAGAAAAATTATGATTCTTATCTAAAATATTCTTTTGTAAATTGTTCGTTCTTGTGGGAATAATCGAATCGGCCACATCTCCACATGTCTGCATGTGATTCAATACACGATTAGTTTCCGTCGTATCAAAACCGAATACCGTCACCCAAAGTTTAGTGACTTCCAAGTCTTCGTCAGAATTGAGTTTGACTGGCGTCACAGAATGTTCAGTTCGATCGATATTTTGAAGAGGATTTCGAGCGACAACTGAAGCGTATTTGGATTCGTAAGATTTCGAGCAATAAGTTCTCTCACTCCTCTTCAACATACAAATACGATTCTCCTTATTTTCATTTTCTGATGTTTCTTCATCTTCCTTTTTAGCCTTAAATTTATTTAATGTGGAAGTTGCCACATTATCTTTGGCGAAAAAAGAAGGTTCCTCCATACTCGTACGATCAAATTGTTCCATCTGATTAGTTGAAACATCGAATGATAAAGTAGAGACATTAGTACAACTAAAAGTTTCTTTTTGATGTACGCCTTGAACGAATGAATCAAATTGATCATTATCTTTCTTTGATTCTATTTGTCGATTCTCTTCATCTTCCATATCAACCGCTTCAAAATTTCTCATAAGATTAAGAGTATTCTTCGAATGATTTTGTAATCCACTTCGCTTTCTTAAAGAATTCATTGGCACATTACTAATTTTAGATGGATAAATATGTGGAGCATTCTTGCCAGGAGTAATTGCATTTCTACCGAATGCATGCATCGTTTGTGTTCGTTGTACTGTACTTCTCTTCGGTCGACCAGCCATTATTTCAGCATTTTCATTTCCATTCGAATGAAAATTATTTCCCAATCCAAAATTTGTATTGTTCATACTATTATTATTGTTGTTGTTATTATTTGATGTGTGATTGGAATTGGAGATGTTTGAATTAAGAAAAAAATTTGGTAGATGTGCCCGAGTGGGAGGTGGTCGATGATTCTCATGATTAGTCGGTGTAACATCATTAAAATATGATGAGTCCTGATATCCGTATTCGGAATTTAAATTGTTGGAAACATCCTCGAACTGAACGATTGATTTTGGCATGATATTTATTCCCGTTCTAATAATGGTAATGTACAGATAGCGATATAAGCTTAAGTTCGGTTATGATATTGGTTGATTTAAAAAAAGAATCCTAATAAATCATTTTCAAACGGTCGGTTAATAAATGGAGGACTTTTAAAATTAAGGTTTAATAAACTCATTAATTTGATTATTAATCATTCTAATTGACATCCAATAAAAAATGTATCTTAAATACTTTAAAATGTTGCTTGGAAATTATAATAAAAAATTTTGAAATTTAAGTTTAATTCTAGAAATAAATTTTAATTATTTGTAATACTTTCCATTAGTATCTCACAAATATTACACAAATACTAATTCGTCCATAAATTATTTTTAGTTAGAGGAAAGTTTACACATCCATTTCCCATAAATTTCTATAGAATTTACACTCGTCACTCAACGAATTATGACGAATAAAGCGGAGAAATTGATTGAAGAAGCTGAAAAGAAGTTGAAGCAATCTACCGGTTTGATGACTTCACTTTTCGGGTTTCTTCATTAAATTTTTATCTTCTCCTCCTAATCAATTTTTCTCCAAGTGACAAAACATCAAAAATTGAAGATGCTTCTGCTCTTTATGTACGAGCAGGAAATGCTTACAAGATGGAAGGAGAATGGAATCGTTTATTTCTTTCATTTATCTTTCATAAATTCATTTAAAATAGATGCAGGAAATTGTTTTTTACAAGCGGCACAACTACAAGTGAAACAAACGAACATGTATGATGCTGGTAATCAGTATGTAGAAGCTGGTAACTGTTATCGAAAGACGAATCCCATCGGTTCATATCACTTTTCTCATCCATAATATCAATAAATTATTCATTCATTTCTCAGAGGCCACTAAAATGATAAAAGAAGCGATCGACATTTATACAGATATGGGTAAATTTTCTATAGCCGCCAAACATCATCAGACTTGTGGAGAAATGTTTGAAGAAGCGAATGATACTGATTCTGTTCATATTTTCATTTATCTTTAATATTTATCATTATCATCTTCTTCTTCTTCTTCTTCTTCTTTTTTTCAGGCGCTCACTTGTTACGAGAAAGCAGGACAATATTTCAAGGGAGAGAATCAAAACGCCCAAGCAAATAAATGTTTCTTGAAAGTGGCGGACACGTCAGCATTTAATGGAAATTATTCAAGAGCCATTAAAATTTATGAGGATATTGCAATGGCTAGTATCGATAATCGTTTGTTACGATATGGTGCAAAAGATCATTTCTTTAAAGCTCTTATTTGTCATTTAAATACCGATGTTCTCAATTGTAAAGTTCTTTCTTTTCAATAATCTTCCCATAATAAACAATCTTCTCAATATTAGCAAGCAATGCAACGATATCAACAGATGTATTCACAGATCGTTGACACAAGAGAATGGAAATTATTAAAGGTTTCCATTGTCTCCTCTTAATATTATTCGATGATAATTTATAAATGAATAGAATTTAGTTGAAGCGGTAGAAAGTGATGACAGCGAAAAATTCAGTGTTGAATTGAAGAGTTTTGATAAAATGTCTCGTTTAGATTCGTGGCAAACGAAACTCTTTTTATCAATAAAGAAACTGATGCCGTCGACAAATGGAGCAGAAGGTGGTGATCAATTATTTTCGTCGAACAAATCTTCTGAACAAAATTCACCAGCTCATCAACCAGCCCCACCAATGAAAGACGACAACACAATGGACTTGACTTAAAATCGAGAATTCCATCTTGTGAAAATTTGGAAAGTTTGTTGGCAGAAAACAAATATGATTTTAGCTTCTATTCTTGTCTGATATTTATTCATTGAGGAATGTGATTTCTTACCTTAATTCGATTACTAATCTGGTCATTCTGTTTATATTTAAAGTATTTTTCGTAATTTTCGTGAAATCTTATTTTAAAGATTTAACATTTTAACATTTTAATAATAATTTTTCCTCTTCTCGTTTCTGGTAGAGACGGAAGAAAATTTTGTGGTTTTTCTTTCAATTCAGTTGAGTTTCTTCATTTGAGAAATTGAAAAAGGACGGATGAAATTGATTGAACAAAAAATAAAAAGAATTAACGAAAGAAACAAATTGAATTAATTGTGAACATGTCAAATACTAAAAAGTGATGAAGAGAAAATTGAATTAAATTTACTTCATTTAAAATTCCCAAGAGGAGACGAAAGAGAGGAAGGGAGATGGAGAGTGCATTCTCATGTAAAAGGAAATAAACTTCGACCTCGACTGTAAAAAGAGAGAGGAATTTGAGTCTGGGGAAATGAACGGACGGATGATTTCTTATCCAAAAAGATTAGAAGAAAATGGAATTCAATAAAGTTTTCATTAACAAGTTGAATAGAGCACTCCTTAAGTGTGATGCGATGCGATGCTCATTTTGGTTTGTATAAAAAAACTGAAAAATAATAAATAAAAGATTGGATCACAAACGTTTCCCAATCGAATAAACGGTGAATCCAATCTTGGACAATTGCTCATGGTTCAGAATGATTCTCCCATCGAATATATATGCCGGTTTATTCATAACCGAATAGAGACGTTTATAGTCGATTTGAGTACAAAATTCTTCCCATTCCGTACAAACGACGATGGCGGATGCATTTATTGCATTCTCGTATAATTTCGACAAGTTCTTGATACATTTGATATTGAGATCAACGTTTGGATTAGAATCGCCACTTCCAGAAATTATGGAATTGGTGTCATTCGAATTACCATCATTATGCTTCGTATTTCCATTAGAAAGGGATCGATACGTGTCCTGTCCAGTGTAAAGATTATTCATTCTTAACGTTTCTAAATCGAAATGGATTTGAACGTTCGTCACCTTGAAATGATGAAAGAATGAAATTATTATGAAGATATAAAAGAGGAACTTGTGGATCATAAATCATCAATTCGGCTCCTTCTTCCAACAATCCGTTACAAATGTATTTGGAGGGTGTCTCTCGAGTATCACTCGTATTTTGTTTGAAAGCGAAACCTAAAATGATAAGTTTCTTTCCTTTCAAAGTATTGTTCAATTTCTCAATAATCAAATTAGTGAATCGTCTTTTCTGCCATTCATTCAACATATAAACATTATTCCAATATTCCGCTACTTCATTCAAATTCAACGATTCAGCACAATAAACCAAAGAGAGTAAATCTTTCTGGAAACAACTCCCACCAAATCCACAACTTGCTGATAAGAATTTATTACCAATTCTCGTATCCATACCAACGGCAGTTGAAACCTCATCTACGGCGGCACCAGTTGCTTCACAGATTGCTGATATACTGTTAATGGAAGAGATTCGTTGTGCCAATAATGCATTTGCTACTAGTTTAGCCAGTTCAGAACTGGAAGTATTCGTCAGAACGATATGGTCATCATTCACCCAATTATGGTAGACTTGCTTCAATCGATAAATGGCAGCAATTCCTCGATCAGTGTCAATCTGTCCTCCAATTAGAACTCGATCTGGACTTCGCAAATCTTGGATTGCTGTGCCCTCAGCCAAAAATTCCGGATTAGAAAGAATCTCATGTTCCATGTGGACATTCAATGCATCGAACAACTTCTTGATACAAGTAGCCGAATTGACCGGTACGGTCGATTTCTCAACAACAATTTTCGGCTTATCCGCATATTTCCCAATCATTCGAGCAGTCGATTCAACATATGATAAATCAGCAGCTCGTCCTCTACCTTTTCCCACGATCTTCGTCGGAGTGTTGACACTAATGAAAATTAATTCAGCTTCCTCAATTGAACTCTGAATGTTGGTTGTGAAAAACAAATTCTTATGTCGACATCGTTGAACGATCTCTTTCAGATGCGGTTCATACATTGGCAATAAATTCGAATTCCATTGCGCTATTCTCGTATCATTAATATCGGCAACAATAACTTTGATGTGAGGACATTTTTCGGCAATTACAGATGCTGTTGGCCCACCGACATACCCTGCACCTAGAAAGCATATCGTTTGAATTTGTTCAAAATATTGAGTAACATCTTGTTCCGATAAATTCTTCAACTTTTCTGTAATTTTTTTCATTCGTTATCTTTTTCTAGAATTCTTTATTTTTTTTCTGTCCACCCTAGGAGACAAATGAATAGATCACTAAAAATTGGAAACAATTCCGATTTGAGAGACTCTGTTGAAATGGTGATTGAAAATTAATTTTTGGTTCTAATAATAAAATGAAATTGGGAAGAGATTGGAAGAGAAAATATTTGAATAAAGAAAGTTTCGAATGAAAACGTCAATCGGAGGTTAGAATGTTGACGTGGCACTATTTCTTTTGTTGATTTCTTTGGAATAAAAAAAAATATCTCAATCAAAGAAACTTTTCCTTTCTGTCCAATTATTTCAATTCTCTTAAACGTTTCTACTTTTCCTTCTATTTTCCTTTTTATGTAGAGTTCATGTGTGAACACCATCGATTGTCGTAAATCTACATGAGAATGAGTGAAGAATGAACCTCCAGTAAACACATCAATTAATTGATAATGGAATTAACATAGTCGATTTAATATGAAATCGATTCTTCTCCTTCACTTCCGCCCATCTATCTTCTCACATACGTTCCATGTGTTTGATTACGCGTTTCGATGTGTGAGGGAGGAAAGGTGAGATATTTCCCTACCGATTATTAAAACAAAGATGAAACTATTACTGCTTGGGATGGTATTGGAGAAGTTTTTTGTAGACATAAATGTTTTTCCGCTAGAAGCCGAATGAAAGGAGAGGAGATAATGGGAGCAATTCTACTGATTATTTACAGAGTTATTAAGAATTCTTCTCAGATATTTACTACAATTCTTCTCTGCGCTACAATCCTCCTTCTCGTAGAGAGACGCAAAGACAGACAATATTTATTTATTTCAAACGATTCCACTTATTGCCGGTTCTTAGAACGAATATAGAATAGGAGGAATATAATTGGAATATTTCTTGATGAATCGTTCGAAATAATATAATAGTTGAATATTTCATTGTATTGTCAGGGTCGTTCAACATTAAGTTGAGTTCGAGAAAGTGAACTTATTGGAAACGAGAATTATCTTTACTATATTTCACCCGTTGAACACTTAGCTTTTATCTCAACTCCATATTTTTACTTACAACCGTCTTATACGATTTTTTTCCTTCTCATACAGACATATATTCCATACTGTCAGTTCTCCATTTCGATCATACTGTTAGTAATACGTGTTTTCCTCCCGAACACATGATCAGTGTTGATAGCCAAAATGTTCCGCATACTTAACCGATGACAGATAAAATAAACTCCACTTAAATCACATTAATTACCTTTTTCTTCTATTTCTCATCGGTAACTATCATTTTATATTACATTCATCCAACAGATGTATTATGTTGAATGAGGAGTTGAAAGGAATGGAAATAATGATGAGGAAAATAAAATATTCGATTTCAATCCAGAGTAATATGAACAATAACAGTAAACTTATTACAGATGCTAAATCATCAGATGGAATGAAGTGATGAAAGTGTACAATTAATATTGGATAAATAGAGGAAGTGATTGTTGATGGAAAAACTTCCCGTGTGTACCATCAGTTGATTGGAAATGGAAGAAATATGAGATATAACACGATCCTATTAGGTGTCAAACAAATAATAATATTGAAATTTTGAATATTTCTCTGTGTTCGTCATGGACGGAGAGTAGATGAAGGAAAAGATGAGAAATGGAGAATGAAATGGATAGTGTATGTGTTCGTTAGGAGAGGAATATAAATAGAATGGTGTTCATGTGAATTGCATTGTGTTCATTATGGTCAAATGCGTCTTACAGATTCCATCGTCCAAATAAAAGATGGCGTTGGTAATGACAATTATTCAAAGGTTACTATGGTGAAATGAGTAAAAATATTAATTACCAATAACCCTTATTTAGAAATGATGGTGAATGATGTTCAATCGAACCATAATTTTTCATTCATAGTTCAACTTCTTCTGCATATTTCTTTTTATTACACTATAATAATATTTTGAGTGACAATAATAAATTTCACTCGAGGTATCTTGTTCAATTAAATGACGTATAATAGAAATATATAAAAATTATTTAAGTTTATTGTCTTAATAGTTGAGAGACTATTTACTCTCGGCTCATTCAACATATTTTCATTTCACTACTCAAATATCGTTTATATTCAATTCAGAACTATAAATTATAACTGCTTCAATCTTCCATTTCATTGAGAGAAATGGAAACTACCATTCTTTTTATCAAACTTTCTCCTGCATAATTTATTCGATCAGTTAATTCTGAAATTCCATAAATTTCCATTCAATTACCATAATATAATTGTGAAATTTAATGATAAACCGATTCCAAAATATAAAATTCACATTCTTCCATTTAAAATTAGGGAGACAGATAAATAAGTATTTTTCAGTTTGGCTGTGGACGTCAAGAACAAATGTTGCTATATAATAAGGAATTATAAAAGAAATAGTAGAATTATATAGGAAATTATAGCATAATTGGATTAAATATCTTTTCCACTGCCTATTCAATACATAATTTTGTATGTTATCTTGATAGATTGTAATTATATTTATATTATAGCGTGTATGAAATTGTGTCATGAAATATCCATCATATCAAACACATATTTGACTAATGAGCAATTGAAGAGAAGATGACGAGCTAAAAAACTAAAAATCTTTATCATTCTCTTACAAACATTCACTTCATCGAACGATATTTTTCCAGCGTTACTATGTTAACCGGTTGTTAATCAACTATTTTCTTTATTTCTTACTTCAAAACTTGTAATCTATCGCTAGCCGATCATGTTAACATGGAAGAAAAAGGGAAAAGAGAAAAAGAAGGAGGAAGTTACAGAAGTTGTCATGGATCCGTCAGCAGAAGTTTACTTAATTCTCTTAAATAATTGTAAGTTGAAAACTATAAAATAAAATTGTTCGTGATAGATGCCGGAAGACGGTTATCAAGAGATTGGAATAAAGACGGAAGCTGAAATGGAGATCAGACTTCTTGAAGATCGGTTGAATCGGATAGTAATTGCACCTCCAATGAATCCACCGTTTACTTAAACATTTAAAATTGATATATAATTTATTCGAAGATCTATAATTAAAGATCCACCAACCGAAGTAAGTGAACGTTATAAGACTAATACGCCAAAAGAAGAACTTGTTCATAAATATGTTGATAATTTCAAACAACAATACGAATTCCTTTATCCTGACCGGCGACCTCTACTTCTAACACCAGTGAATGAATGTGGAATTCCAGTTTTGAAATTTATTTAGAAAAAAATCACACTCACAATAAAATAATTTAGAAATTCGTCTCGTTAACCATAAAGGGAACTATAATGCCTTATATCGAATTGGAGAGTTGGTCGAATGCAGCAGCTTTTGTCGCCGATTTCCTCAACATGGAACCGTTGGAATGTGTTCACGACTTAGTTTCGATTCGTTACCATATCCATTTATAACTGATGATTATTTAAATAGCCAAAGAAATTGTTTTCACCAACTTATATTATTAACGAACAAACTGGTAACTGTTTCGATTATTCCACGTTATTGGTGAGTATTCTAATTGCATTTGGATATGACGCTTATGTGGTAAGTGGTTATGCATCGCGAGAGATTTGTAGTATGAATGGAACAAGGAGAATATACGAAGATTCGGATGATGAAATAATTGAACCAGAACCAAAAGAAGTTAAGAAACCAGTGCCCAGATATTTGGTAAAGACGATGAAGAATTTCCAAAGTAAATTTTTAATAGAGGAACAGAAACGAGAAAAGAAGAGGAAGGAACAAGCCACATTACTTAAGCAACAGGAAGCAGATAGAATGCAAGAAGTTTAATCTCATCTTACCATTTGGGAAATTGACATTTGATTATTAGTTGTCTGAAGCTCCAATACCAGATCCATTGAAAGGATTGAGAATTCATTCATGGGTAGTCGTTCTTCAAGGAAAGAGGGAAATTGGTGAAACTTTCTTCATTGAACCATTTACGGGAACCTCAAAAACGAAGGACGATTTAGAATATTATGGAATTGAATCGATTTGGAATGATCAAAATTATTGGATTAATATGCAGGATTGTACCGAAGGATGTTCTGTTAACCATTTTCATCTAAAAAGAGAAATTTAATAATTCTTCTTTAAGAATTTATCCTTTGATTTGTACGACGCTACTAAATGGGAGTTTATGTTCCCTAGTGACCAACATAATCAATTAGCATTGCCCAGTGACGAAAAGAAGCCATTCGATAATCATGATGATGATGACGATGCAGATGATGATGCGGAAGTTTATTAAAACTTTTTATTTTCAATTATTAAATTATTCAGTTTTTGAGGAAAGAAAGAAAAAAAATTTCTTTACCCAACAGTTGGGTAGATCCATTGGTGATTACGAAAAAAAGTTATTTTAATATTATAATATTTATTTATAATATATATGTTACTCAGAGTTCGAAAGACGTTGTCCGATGGGTAAAAAGGTGGAAATTTACCGTCGAGTAAAAGTTGAGAAATACGCACCATTCCTGAAGAGAAATGGTTTGGTAAAACGAGTATTAAAATACAACGATCGAGAATGTTAATATCATTTGACAGTAATTTAATATGTTGATTTTATAGGTAATGAATTAATATATACGAAAGAAAAGTTTGAGAATCGTGCAGACAAAATGTACAAGAAAGAAATAGACGAAAAAACCGGCGACGTTACTGATCATTTCTCCCCAGGTCGACCAAAAAGACTAAAAAGTTTCGGAAATTGTAAATTCAATTAAATTTGTATTTGTACATTTTGAAGAACATAAATATAATTTATCTCATCCTGGACCGGAGAATGATCGACATATGTGGTTCTATTCGAATGCACGATTGGATGGTTTAAAAGAGAGAGTTGAAACTCCGACAACTCTTGTTGAAACTTATGAGGAGCGACCTGATTTTCTAATCGAACGAAATATAACGTTTGACAAACGACAGAAGAAGTTCGGTCCTCAAGAAAAAGGATTATCACGTCCAATCCTTGTTTATTTTTTCTTTCATTAATTTATTCTCATTTTCTATCAAATATCAGAAAATTATCGAGACGTATGATCGATGTCTTGATTATGAAGCCAACTTAGATTTGAAGGAAGCCGTCTTCAATATAAAACGAGGAAAAATTGAATTAACATATCATCGAGATGAGAATTTTATATCGTCATCCAAACGGACATTCATCAAAGCTGATGATAATAATGGTAAAATAACATTCAACGATTGGTCTTCAGATTATTGTACTCATTATCAAGCCGATTCATTTATTCCTCCTCCGAAAGATTATGAGTTGTATGAGATGTATATGCAAAGTTTAGAGAAGGAAGAAGAAGCGATTAAAGTTGCTCGTCGTATCGAAGATGAAATCCGTTCCATCTTAAATGAGAGAACATTGGAAGAAGCAGCCGCCGAATTACATGTGTCCATTTATGATACTGAACGAAATGAGAAAGCGAAGAAATTCCGAGAAGAATTGGTATATATTCTTTATTGATCATTTAATAACGTTCGTTTTAGGCTCGTCGAGAAACTGAAGAGAGGAAACGTCGAGAAATCGTCCAAACCGATTATTTGGCACCATTCCTCGCTCAATTTGGTAATCCGGATAAGATTGATAGGAAATTGGCATTCGACTTGAAGGAGAGATGTCTAGCTGACTTGAAGAAACGATTGATCGACAAAGCGAATTTAATGCAGAAACGGTATGAAGAAGTTAGTATTTGAAATGATACGATAGAATGATGATAAAATGTTATAGGTCACTCTCGAATTACAACAACGTCAAGCGAACTATCAACAGACGCAATTGACTATGACGAAAGAAGAAGAAGAAGCATATATGAATTATTGTCAACAAACTATGTTCCAAATAAACATATTAGAATTACGACTAGCACGTCATAAGGAAATGGCTCCATACGAATATATGCGATTGGATCAAGTACTTCGAAAAGATACGAGATTAAGTCAGTTTTTCAATTGATATCGATTGAAAAAAACGAATTTTATTGTTATTGTCAGGAAGGAGAAGATTTTGAAGAATAAAACTTTTTCAAATTTGATTTTATTTGTTTTCATATTCTGCTATTTGTCTAGTCAAAAGAGTGATAAATGGTCGTTAGTGTTATTGTGAAATATATTAATCAGATTTGAAAGAGAAGTATCACTTAAATTTGAATTTGAAGGAAGAATTCACAAAATAAAAAGGAGGAAAAAGAAGAAATACGGTTTTAAACTTAATATCGAGAACTTTTTCATGAACATCGGTTTGGGAAGTGAAAAGAATGAAAATAATTCGAATATAAAAAGAGTTTATTCCAAGTAAAATATTAGGAAATGATACAAGATGATGTAATAATAATTTTTTGTTTATTAATATTTATAATTTCCTCAACAACATTCTTTCAATATCAACCCATTCTCATGACGAACGACCGGCCCATACGAGGAATAAATGCTCGACCCATTCTTGGTACGAATGTTCTGGGATGTTTCTGACCTACTGGTAACGTCAAACGTTTCTTCATTGGTTGCATTGCTAAATAACGATTTAATGCGTTTATCAACTCTTCGTAGACGTTTTGTGTCTCGTTCGGAATGAAATTGTCGTTTTTATATGGTAGAGTTTCTTCCATGAACTTGCTTAGCATATCTCGTTCATCTTGAACGGGTAACGAATTGGACAGATTGGTCAACAGCAATAATGATTGAAGAATGAAAAGACAAATGTTGATGGTTGACATGATCCTGTTGCTCAATAAATCTTTTAGAAATCTGTGAGAAAATGAGAAAAAAGTTTGAGAATTCTTTTCATGTTGAAGTAGGAGGATAATATGATTAAAATTTATTATTAATTTAAACTAATATCGAATTCGGCAATCATTGTTTAGCGGTAAACAAACAATTCGCCCACATTATCCATGATCTCCCATTTCACTAATAGAGGCGAATATTGCCAAAGAAAATT
This sequence comes from Seison nebaliae, assembly GCA_023231475.1. Classification (NCBI taxonomy): domain Eukaryota; kingdom Metazoa; phylum Rotifera; class Pararotatoria; order Seisonacea; family Seisonidae; genus Seison; species Seison nebaliae. The sequence goes on from JALJEE010001958.1 coordinate 40,629, forward strand.
ATTTGGCAATTCCATCAATCTTTCGTAATATCAACCGATGTTTCTATAGTAATTGTCATAAAATCGTTGTCAAAACTATGAATTGAGGAATGGAGAGATCGTTCAACGACGAAATTTCTTTTTCAAGTATCTTCATTATTTCATTAATTCGCAAAAAAACTATTTGTGAAGGAATTTAGGGAGAAACTTTTGAGTTTTTTCTGTTTGAAAATGAACATCTCATGAACAATGGTTATTAGGACGAACAAATAGAAAATCTCCATTTGTTCCATGACGTCTGTCTTGTGAAATTAAGGAAAACAAGCAATAATTATTAAATCAAATGAAGTTTTTGCGAACGAAATTAATATTGATCAAATAAGATGTTTACATTTTTCATTAATTCCAAACGAGAAATTGGTTAAACGATTAATAATCGAAGGAGAGAAACACAAAAGAGAGTATATTACATGAATATTGGAACGGATACCTGATTAAGGTCTTGTTAGAATTTAGAAAAAAACACACGTATATGTATTTCTTTATCAAGCACAATAGATGTTAATAGAAAAAATCTTTACCAATTATCAGCAAGAATTAAATGTGCTGCCATCGTTAATCTCTGGCGTATAGCAATGAGTAATTCGTAGTAAAGAAGCTGTTAAGCTATCAGAGGAAATATAATGAAAAATGTTATAATAATATAATGGACTATGATCGCATGCCTACTAGTTAGATTATTGTATCACCCACTCTTTTTTCCTGCTCATGGCGTCCATTTCCGTTATAACTTTGTGAGTGTAAATGTGATAATTTATTGGGAGGCTTTTTTAGAACAATTAGTTAGGGAAAATGCCATACGAATGTGAGGGGGGCTAAGCGTCGATAGAAACTTCAACACTATGATAAAGCGAATTATTGACATTTCGTTAATAATCGAATCAAATGGAATGTCGTGTCCCGAATCGTATGAATAAGTTGATTTAATTTCTTTTTATTTTTGAAATAATACTAGAAACAGTTTGAGAAAGAATTGAATTTATTTGATAATCAATTCCTCGAAAATCTTTCAAAAGTTTTGTCTAAAAAATAAAAGGAATCATAAATGTCTAGAAGAAAACCAATCAAGATTGATATTACGGTGGAAAAATGAAAATCATCTATTTACTATCACATAAAGCATAGTGACATAAGATTGAATGATATAATTCCTAATAAGATTATTAATGGAAAAGCTAATTAAGTTGTTAGTTCTTGAAGCTGATACTCCATTCTTCGTCAGTTGGAGAGATAATAGAAGATTGAATGTGCATAAAGATAACACTAGGTAGTAATATGATAAAATATGACTAATTCTTCCTGTGTGATGAGGACAAGTGAGGAAATAAGTCAAGAATAATGATGGAAGAATGCCATCGTCTTTAAAATACTCCAAATAAATATTAATTTCTATTTCATAAAACTAATAACTGGAGAGAAATCGTTTGAAATTAGAAATTTGAGAAAGCTGTTTGGAGTTGACTGAGGAAATTCTCATAAATGATTTTTATGAATGATCTCTACTAATAGAAAACTAATGATGAATTAAGATGGAATAATGGAGATATGCCCATCTTATTCATAACCAATAATCAGATTTATTTCTTATTTATATTATAAACTTACTTTTACCCAATCTTGTCGATCATCAATCTTTTCACTGCAATTATCGATGAGATGGAAGCTGTTCTCGAAAGATTATCGTGATGTTCAACTGTCAAAAATATTTATTTGACAATAATATTAGCAGTAAAAAAAAAGGAGAAATTGAGCAATCCTCTCGTCATTGATCGATATGATGAAAACTTTCAACCTTTGTAAATTATAGGAAAACTATGGAAATAGAAAGTAAGAAACTACTTGTCAATTGTAATAATTTATACTTATTCTTCCTCGTGTTTATATACCATTTTTATAATCGTCATATTGACAGACAAAAAAGAAATGGAAACAATTATGTATTTAGATAAGTAAAAATTAATCGACTACCAATTTACGTGTTCAACACTTAGGAAGACATGAATTTGGAAAGATGAAATAGATCAATTTGTTAGGAAATGTTAACTCATTCCAATTATACAGTATTTGCATGTTAAAATTCATCTATGCTTGAAAACATGAAAATTTTCTAATTTACAATCGAATTTTCGTTCGAACACGTTTATCTTAACAATGTCCTCCGAACGATTAGAACAATTCATTTAAATGTTATCACTACTTTTCATTCTTAATATTAACTTATCTTTAATAACAATTGTCTTGCGATTCTAACATCACCATCATTTGCACATATTATTCTTGCTGAAATATTCTTATTAAATTGATCAATTTACATTCTTCTTCATACACAAGCCTTTGACGATTAAATGTAAATGAGACATGTAATTAGTATGTCTAAAAATTCATTTTAGCATTCTGTGAACAAATAGAACTTCCAATTCTATGCGTGGGAATGGAAAAGATAATCATATTGATAATGAAAGTCACATATTTTGCACATAGTCCCTCATTCTAAAATTAATGTTGGTAAGAAACAAACCGTTTTTAAAACAGCATTTTTTTTCTACCATCATCCAATAATTACACAAACTTCTTCAAAAAAATTTTTTGAGGAGGTTAGGGTTCTTTAAAGTTAATATAATTATTTATTATTATTAATTAGTTGTGGTTATGTTTATAATGTATGTTGTCATTTTATTAATAATATTTATTCTTTTTATGAATTCTCTTGTAATTTATAATTATTTTCTAAGGATGCTTCATATAAAATCTTCAATAATATCCTTCATTTTTTTGAATCAGTTGTGAGCATAATCGGGGCACTAACAAATATATTAATTGTAGAAACACCAAATTGTACTGAAATAATTAATAAGATTTTTTTACAACAGTTTCCAATTTTTCCGAAAGAATAAAGTTTATCCACCTGAATTAAATCATTATAATTAGTTCGTTTAATCTCGCAATCCTAACCAGGATGATTGAACTTATTGTTGGTGGACTAATAAAAATATACAGTTATGTATCTCCGTTAGAAAATTTAAGCATTCGAGTGAATCTAACGAAAATAATTATTGTAGTATCCACTTAAGATGATATGCTACAGATTTTCACAATTTTCTTTGTTGCTAGAAAAAATTAATAATTTTATTTTTAGATATGTTTAAAATTAATTTCATAAAATTAATCGCTACAAATAATTAAACTTACAAGTTACGATCGCTACTTGTTAGTGTTATAACATTTAAAATAGGAAAGTAAATAAACGGACTATAAGAATAAATAACTTGCGGACATGTAAAACGGTGAAGAAACTTTACGCAGTAGTTGGATCAGCGTTCTTGGGTGGTTCCATAATTTTGAAACCTACTGATAATTCACACTCATAATTGGAAACTCGAAATTATTGAGATTGCAAAGGTTTGAATTTTCAAGCTTACTCCAATTGGTTCAGTAAAGTTTGTTTACGATGAAAGCTAAAATTTTGAAAAGATAATGAAGATGAAATTTATTGGAGAATAAGGAAGTGTGCGAGTAAACGAAGGAGGTGAATACATTTTTTGTTTTTGAATAATATGATAATAAATATATTCTGCAATTTCAGTACTTTTGAAAAAGAAGGTGAACAATTTTCAGAAAGATATTTTTGGTTTAATAATGGATGCCGAAGTGGAATGGAAGAATCCAGTGAATGGAATTCAAGTGAAAGAAGAGAAGTTTGATGAAGGAGAAATGTACAAAGAGAAGGATGTAAATAAGATGTCGATGAGTGATATAATGAGAGATCGTGTGACTGAAATAGAAAAGTTATGTCTCTCCTCTAATCTACCCGCAACGAATGAATGTCTGGGACTAATGAGTGAAATTAATCTACCGAAAAGTCTCATGGATAGTAGTTATATCAAATACTTATATCATTCGATGTTGATGACGCATTGGAAAGTAGCGAATCATCATCTACTTTCCCAGAAGATGTTGGATACCCAAGAGAAAATTCCCAAGATTAACGACACGAGTGAAGGAAGAGAAGAAATAAATTATGTGATGAATCCATTCGATCCTCATCAATTGAGAGAAGTCTATCTCTCCAAAGAAGTCAATGAAAATGGAAAATTATTCCATACGATGGAGGAGAGGACTTTATTCAAATTCTTCGTTCAAGCATATTCAGCTCTTTGTCGATGGAGAGAATTTCTTTATTATTTAATGGGCAGAGAGAAAGAATATGAAGAAGAATTGAAAACTTTCCAAAATGAAAATCGAGTTACAGAATTGGTGGATAATGAAGAAGTGAATGATGTGAGTATGAGTGGGAGGAGTATGAGGAAGAGATTGAACATTAAAAGTTTAATCAACGACGAGTTGAGTGACGACGATTTTAATGATTCGAAAGATCTGGGAACGATGAATGATGATATGGAAATGAATATTCGATTGAAGAAACAAGAAATTTTAGAATCAGAGATTTATGATGATGATGATAATGATGAAGATTATGTTGAAAATAAAATATTATCGTCAGACGATGGTGATGATTCAGTTGATTCGAATGAATCGGATGTCGATGGATCGAAAGGATTGAGTAGTGATGAAGATGGAGAGAAAGATAGTTTACTCGATTTAAATGATGAAGTGATCGATATGAGAAAAGATTCGTCTACGACAACACATAAGAAACAACGATTAGAATCATTCAAATCGACACAATCTGGTTGTTCGGTTGATGAAGGAAATGACATTATTTCCGTCTGTACAAGAAAATATAAATTATCATTAAAAAAAATTATTCGGAATCTTCATCTTCCGAATATTTTCTTTCCGAGATATAATTCGATTTATTTGTTGAATCATCTCTTCAATAAACGAGTTCAAATGGGTAATGGTTGGAAGAAGAATTTGAATTTGGGAGATTGTTTACGTGAAAGATTCGTTTTCTCTTCTAATGATGAAGATCATTGTTTCTTTTATTCACTCATTGATCCAACATGTGTTCAAATAACAAATTCATTTGAAGAATTAATGAATTTATTGAAAGATTTAGATAAGAATCCATCGATCGAATTGAAATTTGATCAATTCAACAATTATTGGAATATTATGGAATGTGTTGAGAAGAAGCAACATCAAATGATGGAACAAACGAAAAGAAATAATCAGAAACGAGGACCGAAAAAATCGAAAAGTAAACGTGGAAGAAAAAAGAAGAATATCAAATCGGAAGTGAATGATGTTGAAATGAAGGAAGTAGAAGAAATAAATAATGAAATTAATTCTTTCTTACCAATCGATCTTTGTACTCTCGATTCATTACCGTTGATTAATAATGAGATGATATGTAAATCGATAAAAGAAATATTTGAGAAATTTACAATCGAACAAATTTTATTTGCGTCTCAATTGATTCTAATGGAGAAGATGGAGAAGAAATTTGATGAATTAAAAGAGAATTTGAAGGAAGAAGAGAAAATTGAAACGGAGAAAGAAACCGTTCGAAAATCATCAAGTTCACGACGTCGTGGACGACCAAGTCTTGGGAATGTCCAACATAAATCGAAGAGTTTTGAAGAGAAGACGAAAAATCGAGAGAATAATATAATAATAGGTCGAATGTTGCCGTTTGAGAACGATTGTTTATCATTACTCTTCTATTTACCGCTACGTCTCATTCAGAAAGAATATACGACATCAATCTTCTCATGGAAAGAAGAGGAGAATGATAAATTAAAAATGTTTTCCGATCTTCCCATCGACGAACATCAACGATTCTCTTATTTTATTCATTCGTATTTTTTGGATAAATTTTATGAAAATTATTTCTCATCAACTTCATCGAATAAAGTGGAGGAATTGACGACAAATGTTGAAGTGATGAATGAAGACGAAAAGATTGAGAATGAAGCGACAAAATGTGAAATAAATTTGGTGGTGAACGATCTGGTGGGAGAAGTGGATATGGATACGAAAGATGGAAAGCAAATGAATTTAATTCAACTATTTTCAGATGAGACGATCGATCGACTTTATTTAACGAATCTACAACGAAGATTGAATGAGAAGGAATGGTTCGACCTTGATGAGAAAGAACAAATGTTATTTGAAATGTTGACGAGTGTGAAATGTGAACGGAATTTAATCAATATCGTCCAATTGTTGGAATTACCACCGAATGTTTTACATTTAAATGATTATATCGAATTCATCGATGATGGATCGATAGAGAAATGTTTCGTATGTGAAATAACACTTACTACTCGTATCTGCATTGAGAATATTGATGGGAAGACATTTCCTTTATGTGAGAAATGTGAAGATAATTTTCGATTTATTTTCCAACAAAACACTTCGAAAACATTCAACCAAATATGTGAATATGGAGCAAATTTATCAGGTATTATGTGTTACGATATAACATCATGTTATCTCTTAAATGATTGTCGTAATTGTTTCGTTCATCTTATCATAAAGAATTTTAGTTGGTGTGAATCATTTAAGATAAATCCGATGTCATTCGATCCATCAAATATAAAAAATTCTACATCGACTGATGAATTGATTTATGATAATTGTCTCATTTATATTAATCGCAAATTGAGTCGATCAGTTAAAGAGAATTATTTATCACAATCGAATTGTATTTGCATTCCAACTAATATCAATTTCCAATCAGGAATTCATCGAAAAAATCGACGATTTAATCATTTGATTTCAACAATTCGACATATCGACGAGAATTCCAAAAGGAAATTCTTCAATTTCATTGAAGATCAATTCGATGTGTTGGAAGAGGTGATGGATCGATGTTTATCCTTCTATTCAATGACAACGGAATTATTCGATGATGATCGATTAGAACAATTTTTCCCGAAACTTAATAAATCGAAATCAATTATTCCCAAACCTGTTATTAAACAGGAATTAATGGATAATATGAATTATCAACATCGAATAAATGGAGATGGAAAAATCGTAAGAATGACAAGTTCTCCAACTGATTCATTTAATGGCGATAAAATGGTGGGAGATCGTCATGATTATCAATCCAACGAATATTTGAATAATAGTGAGAATAGATTATATGAAACTCAATTTAATGGACAAACAAATTCGAATTATTCTAATGACGAAAATATTAATATAACAGAAGAAGACGATAATTTGTCGATTGGAAGTAATTTAAATTTTGTGGATGAAAGTTCAATGGGAGAGAATAAATTTACTAATTCGATATATTCTCATTCGAATTATTCGAATGATTATCAATCATCTGAAATGGCACCATCAATTCAACATCATCATAATCCACATCAAGACAAATCGTCACCAAATCAATCTCTAATGAATATGACAAATATCGATAAATCATACATGATGGAATCGAGAAATAATATGAATTTTGATATGACAAATAACAATAATATCGTTCAAGATATTCCATCTCATCATCAACAAAGACAATCATGTTCATATAATGAAGGATATCAATCAAATAATTTTCATCAAACGGATGATGATATAACGAAGAATTATGATTATGGATATGATCAGAATGATAAAAGTGATGGAACTTATATTGGTACAATTCCTGAAAGTGAATTTATCAGTTTCCAATCACCACATTCAACCGAATCAGAAATGTCTGATGAAGAAATCACATTTAACAATTATCCTCCAAGTAATAATTCGGAAGAGAATTTCATGAGAAATGTTATTGAGCCAGTAGTGGACGAACCAACTAAACCATTAGAGAAAGTGAAAAAGAAGAGAGGACCAAAACCGAAAAATTCGGATTTATCAAAGAAAATGAGTACGACTTCCAAACCATCTACATCGAAAAAGAAATCGTTATTTGAAGATTGTGTAAAAAAACCGAAAAAACGAGGACGACCAAAAGGAGTGACAAAGAAATCTACAAAAGACGATAAGAGTCAAATAGAAAGTGAAGAGAATCAAGAGAAAATAGATGAGGAAGAAAATGTTCAAGATCCTTTTGCCAAATTCAAAGAATTGAAGGATCAACATCAGAACGAATTGAAAGACAAAGTCTCTTCGTCGTTGAATTCGGAGAAGAGACGTCGAAAACGGAAACACAAAGATTTCTCTGATTTCGTCACAACCACCGACGACGGAACAATTGGAGGAATTGGTGAGGTCTCCATTTCCCAAAGAATTAAAGATATGACGAATATGAATACTGACGATATTGACATGGAAGAGGTAAATATGGAAACGAGAAATGATAAAGATATCGATCATGATTATGGTGAATTGATCGAGAATGTTAATCAGGTTGATGGAATGGATTATTTCACTTACTCAATCAAAAGAGCTAGAAGACTACACGATATTGCCACACAGAATTGTCGAGAACAATTAAATGCTGATTTCTTAAGAAATCAAACGATGTGGCTCTATTGGTTTAGATCAACGGGGAAATTAATGTGGGAACGTTTAATTCATTTTGGGAAATATTTCGGAATTTCTGATGAGAAGAAACTTTTGTCATTATTTTTACAACACTATAAATACAACAATATCTTCGATGATCAATCAATCCGTCAAGAAACATCAGGATTGATGGATAAAAAACGGAAACGAAGAAATTCTAGTTCTGATAAAAAATATTTGACGAATCGTCTAAAAGTTTTATCTTATGAAATCATTGATAAATCAACACAAACGAATGTTTCATTCAGTTCGAAGAAGAATAAGAAAATTCATATGACGACTATGCCAAACATTTCATCATCATTATCATCATCATCGTCATCTTCTTCTCATGTCAATAATTTTTCTCAAACGAACACAGATGATTTATATCAGATGAAAGTGAATCTAATATCAACCGATCAATCAGCTCGTTATAATCAATTGGCACATAATCAATTCCAACAACAACAACAGAAATTTAATAATACCAATATAAATAATGTGACGGATCATAATCAATTGAAAAATTATTATGGGAAATTGATGGAGAATAATAATACAAATCGTCGAAATAAACAACAAGAATCGACGAATGATTTTACATTTGAAGATGAATTGAATTCTTATGAATTGGAGAAATGTAAATTAAAGAGTCTCATCAAATTTAGTTCATTATCAGAATCAGAAAATAATCAATTCGATTCTTTAAATTCAAAGAAAATCTTTAAATTTAATTTTGTTGATTATAACAAATTTTTGACAAAGAATTTTCCCGTTCATCAATTTCAATCAATTATCATGAAACATTATTCATCTAACGTCATTCCAAATGATGACCTCCTTCCACTTTGTCGATTATGTTCGTCGCCTGTTTTGGTCGAAGATAACGAAGACATTTGTGACAATTCTCCTTTCTTTGATTCAGTTTAGTTTATCTCATTTCTTCTTTCGTTTATTCACATTTTTCTATATTGATATACATATTAACATTTCTCTTAATAAATCAACTTCTCTTTCTCTTCATCATCAAATATTAAATTGAATATCTAATTTATCTTTTTTTCTTCTTTCCCCTTCCCTCTCTCTCTCTATCTCTCTCTCTCTTCAGACGATTCGCTGTGCGGTTTGTTGTGAATTTGTACATTTGTCATGTCTCGGTAGTATCTGCTCGATTTCCAACCGTCATTGGGACCATATTCGCCAATGGATTTGTTATGATTGTCGTTCCTGTGATGAATGTGGTGGAGACGAAGATTATCAATTCCATCATTCATATCGTCAAACAGTCAATGAACACCAGAATCTCATAAATTCTTCATTAAATTTCATTGATCGTTTATCTTTAATTTATCACAATCTATCCAATGATGACGAGATGAAGAAGGATGAAAGTGACAGTAGAAAGAAGAGAAAGAAGAAGGAGAACATGGAAAATTTAAAGAAATTATCATTCGAATTCATCAAATGTGAAGGAATTGAGAATGATAATAAATTTGATCAATTTTTATGTTGTGATTTATGTCAGAAATCTTTCCATACTTCATGTCTCCCACATTCATATCTCTTCGAATATCTGAATGATATTAATGTCAAATTTATCGGATTCATCGCTGCGAAGTCGGCAAGAAATGCAACTGAAATTTTCGAACATTTGTCCACCAAATCGATCAATCGTCAAATTCCGTTTACGAGGGATAATCTGATGGAATTGGATCAGTTGATTGATGATATTCAACTATATTTACCAATTAATTCCAATTCTATGTCGACCAATTTGAATAACGAGGAACATAATCAACAAATATCGAGGAAAATTTTAAATGAATACGAACCGTCATTGGAGAATCTTTCCGGTTTTCTCACTTCTCACACCTTATTGAAGTTGAAGGGATTGGAAACATTAAATTTTCATGGAGAACGAGATCTCTCCGATAGAATGTTCATTCTCATTTATCTCCTTCGATCCATTTCCTTCTTATTTCATCGACGGAACTGTCATGGAAATATGAAACAATTTGATGAAATTAAATCGATCCAATACAGAATCATTAGAAAGAAATTGGAGAATATTGAAGATATCGATTTAGTGAAATTATTATTCACATTCAATTTCGTCACATATTCAATTGGAGCAAATTATCTTAATCTCATCAATTGGCGCGATGTCATGTTTCAGGAAATTTTATCGACAATTCCTGAATCATTACAATTTATTTATTATCAGTTTCTCTCATTTGAACGATTCTGTTGTAAATCATGTTGTCAATCGTTGTCATTCAATCTCTTTAACGTCTTCCAAAATAATTATCGTCCAACTTTCCATCTGAAACATCAGCAAAGTCATATATTAACTGATTCGAAAATCGTAATTTCTCCATCGAAGAAATCGAATAAGAAAAAGAAATTTCATGATCGACGATCTAATCAAATTTATTTTCAAGCAATTCTCAATGGAATCGATTATCCGAGATCTAATATACTTCTCGATTCCATTCAACTAGTTGAAGAGAAACGGAAAAATGCTTTGGAGAAACATAGTCAAATTTCATTATATAAAGACAGTGATCAGAAAAGTGGAAAACGATTCAAAGATAAGAAATCGTTCCAATTCTTCGATATCTCTTCGAAGATTTCTAATATCTTCTTAACGGATGAAGATGTTAGTTGTGTTGAGGAAATGTGTAATACATGTAAAGGAATAATAAATGATGATGAAGCTAAACTGAAATGTGATGATTGTTCAACTTATCAACATTCGTATTGTGAGAATATCACCGAATTTGAACATCATCTAATTAAAGATTATTATCTCTGTAAAAAATGTTATGATGACGATAAGAATGAAAATAAAGATGCTCTTAAACTCAATGAGATCAAGATGATGATCCCGAAATATAAGGAAGAATTGATAAAGAAAAAAGAGAATTTCTTTTATCATTCCTTAAACATATTGAACGATTCATCGATCTCCAAAAAATTTATGTTTCATAAAGAAATTGAAGAAAAATCTGAAATTTTCTTTAAATTTCCTTTCGATTTACTCGTTCGATTCTTCGAAAGACTATTCAATTTAATCACGAATGAATTAAACGAAATAATTCCGTTCAATCTTTCCGAATTGTTAGAATTTGAGAATGTGGAAAGTTTAATACCAGAATTTGAAAGTAACTCAAATATTTTAGTGTTCAATCATCAGACATTGGACCTCATTGAACTGATGGTCAGAGAAGAGCAAATAATAATTCAATTTAATTTCCATAATCTAAAACAATTAAAAGCGAAGGAATATTGGAAATTTATCAATGATTTATGGAAAACGAAATTCTCCAATTTCACTTCCATCCATTTCTCTTTCGAGCAATTCAATCAAATATTGACAGTATCTTTGAACGAATTCCTTCGAACTACTACCTCAACTAATAATCAGTTGATTATGAATCATATCAATTGTTTATTGTTGATTTTCGAAGAAGTGTTATCATATAAACGATTAGTTGGAACGGATCAATATATTATTCACCAGAAATTGCATAATATTTTAAAAGAATTAAATGAAACTTCAACAACTTTACAAATCGAAAAATTTCATCATTATATTTATTCGATTTGGTTCAATCAATTGTCCAAACGGAATGATAATGATTTTATTCAATTTTTTCGTTCAATCACATTTCCTTTAACGTCGAAAATGATCGAAAGATTGAAAGAATTCAATGTTTATAATCAGATATTGAAGAAGAAAACATTTCTGGAATTAACAACAGAACAACTCGATTATTTTTATGGCGATGACAATTTATCCTCGAACGAAGAGATCGATATAAAATTGAGTGATATTAAGTTATTGGAGAGTATTGACCATGTGAATGAAATGAAATTGATTAGTTCAAAAAAAATTAAAAATGATCCGATTGGAAATTGTATTAATGATCTCATTGAAATGACAATGGATGAAGTAAATAAAGTGAATGTAATAGAAGATGAAATAAAAGAAATGTTAAATGGAATTTGTAATTCTGTTGCTGTCGAACATTCGTTGATGAAGAAAGCTGTGATGAATTCGGTAGATATCATTTCATCTAAACAACGTGAAGATGAGACACTTGCTCATCTTCGTCATTTATTGAATGATGCTATCGAACACGAAATCTCTTCCGTCGATTATATTTTACAAACGATCACTTGTCGTTTGTGTCATCAGAGTTTATTACATTCTGATGTAAACTTGAACGGAAAGTTGTTGTTTGTTCATCGTCAATCGAATAATTATTGTGAAAAAAACAATTCATATGATGAAATGAATGACAAGAAATTATTGGAAATATTCCAAGAAGAATTAAAAGAGAAATATAACAAATCCATTTTTTCGACAGATGAATTTGCCGATGAGAATGATCAGAATGAAATCGAATGTGATCATTTGTTGTGGAGGAATACAAGACAAAATGATTTGAATATCGAAGAGAAATTGTTATTATATTGTTGTCATCTGTATAGTTTGATACATCGGAAGAAAATTCGAGTGAGAGATGTCAATAATTTCCACTCGAAAATTTGGTGGATTCATTCGAATTGTGCAATTTGGTCAACTTGTGCTCAAAGACAAACATTCGATTTAACGTCACAATCAACTCCTCTTGTCAATTGGTATGAGAATCATTTACCATCAAAACGATTAACAATAATTTCATTGTTTGGAGAGATTATGAAGAAATCATTAATCTGTTCACATTGTGACTCGGTGAATGCCACTATTCAATGTGCTGGGCACAATTGTAAAAATCAATATCATTTCGTTTGCGCACATGAAGCTGGTGCTTTGTTCACCATTAAATTAGGAATGAGTTCGAATGAGAAGAATTGGAACAGAAATCTTAATCATCCGTGGATGATCGGTAACGATAATGATGAATTGAAAGTGTATTGTAGTCGCCATATCAAACGAATGGCTATATGCAATTATGTTGTGACCTGTTTCCAGGTTGATGGTATTATTCAATTAGTAGAGAAACAAATACAAAACGATTTGATATTCAATTCGAAGAATTCTCTGATGAAATGTGGATCAATGACGATTAGAGATCTGGGTTATTTGCACAAAGACTTTTCTCTAATGCCAACAACTAGTGACAAAAGAAATGGTATTAATTCGAACCGATTTCAATTAATTCCAATCGACTACGAAATAAATCGTTTATTTTGGTCAATTGATGATCCGGATAGATTATCGATGTATCGATGTTACACGAGAATTGTTGAAGAGAAAGATGATAACCATGTATATTTTGATAAAGAAGAAAATTTGACAGCGGAAATTCATAAGGTGAATTCATTTGTGGAAAGTGAGAAATATCTGAAAATTTTAGATGATTTGACTGTCGATACTAAAGAAACATTAACGGAAGAAATCGATTGGTCATTGAAGAATTTCTGTAAATTGATTAAATTGTTGAAAGAACATCCATTTTCATCGAAATCGTCGGAGGAGAATGAGAAAAAGGGACAAAGTAAAACTCCGAATGCAATCGATTCATTTCCATATCTGGTACATATGAACTACGCCAAGTATCATCAACATCAACAAAAAAACGACAGTACCATCCGAAATGATGATAATTCTTCTTCTTCCGATGAAGATGAAAGTATCGATGATGATGATGATATTGATGATGTTTGTCATGACAATAGTTTCTATAGTGGAGACGATGAATATGGAAATGACGAAACAGAAGAAGAAATACAAGACGGTGAAGAAGAAGAATATGAAGAAGAATGGAGAGATGGACAACAAATGGAGAATGATAAAAGAATTAATAAATTGAAAATGATAAATATTCAGAAGAGAAATAATGAATCAGAAGATCAAACACCATATATGATTCCTTCGACAAATCGTGTTTGTAATTATTGTGGGGAATATGAGTCGCTAGTTTGGCAAATTCGAAAAGAATTATGTTTATCGTTGAATCGTTTAGTTGATGCATTATTCCACTTTAACAAGAATATGAAACATTACAATTTAAGTTATGTCTTTTATGACAATTTGTTGAGTAATCATTTATTCAATTTTCGAACGATACTCGATAATCAGTTTGACCATAAAAATGAAACGAATCTCAATTATCATGGATTCAATTCAGTCGATAATTTAATTGTCATCGATTGGTATAATGTCGGTTATGAATACAAACATACTATCACTTCGAAAATCAATTATTATAATCGTCGATTGGAAGAGTGTCGACGTTTAGCTAGAGAGAATCAATCACTTCAAAGTCAATTCAACATTATCCATCGTGATCATTATTCGCAGGTTTTGAAAGTTTACGAGAAAGAATTGAATTGCGTCCGGACGAGAATGGACGAACTACGAAATGATGAAATTTCCTTTCGAGCTTTAGCGAGTGAATTAAGGAAGAAATGTGTCAAACGATCAACTAAACCAGAACCGCCTCAACCGATAAAACGTCGTCGTATGGAAAATATTCCATATTTGGGTGTCTCCCAATTGGATGGACTGGATTTCCCATATTCTTCCATTAAGCCCATTAAACCATCAACAACTACTTCGATCTCTCACATTACAATATCTACACCAGGAATAATTTATTCGAAAAACAACACATCGTCAATCATATCTACCACCAGTTCACAATTATCCAATTCATTCAAATTATTAAAAAGCGTTCGTCATCAACCTTCCATTCAGAAACCATCCATCAATTTTAACTACCAGCAAAAAAATATTAAAACGGTGGAAAATTTTACAAATAATCCGAAATATAAAATTAACACTAATTTCGATTACACTTCTTTAAAATTGAATCAACCCAAACAAGAAAGTGGGCCCCCCAATATTTTAATAAATTTTCGTAGACTTACTACAACCGCGAATTCGATGCATAAAACTGAGTACGATGCAAAACCTAATCTTCCAACCAAACCGTCAGTATCTCAGTTTGTCGTCCCGCTGAAAAAAGAGTTCCAAGAAAATAAATCAACTGTAGAGAAAGTTCCTCTAAAGAAGGAAACTACTTCTTGTAAACCTCCTTCACTACTCACTGGTCCACTTAACTCATTTTCAGATGAAAAACCGTCAGAAAATTGGAATCTGATGAAGGAAGTCAGACCTTTACTTAATTCTACGCCCAATTATTTAAATTCGTCAATTCCATCAAACAAGAAATTAAATTATTTAAATTCATCAATTCCACCAATTACTAAATCGATGTATTTAAATTCATCCATTCCATCAAACAATAAATCAAATTATTTAAATTCATCAGTTGCACCAAATCAAACAATGAAACATGTTTTTCAAACACCAGTTGACAATCGAAGAAAAGCACCGAGAATGGATAATGCTAAACCGAGAATAGAGTTCCAACTCAATTCATATGATATATATTTGAAAAAGTTATATGAATTAAAAGATTTATTTGGTCGATATGCACCTGATCAAGAAATAATCGATTTTCTCCAAAATTTATCATTGGCAGAAATGATATTTAGTATTTACCAATTGGGACATACGAAAGAACGATGGGGATTTGTAAAGACAGCTGCTCAAAACAAATGTGCCCGAATAGGATTGTCATTAGAATATTGTTTCAATGAACTGGCCATTTTCCTTAAGAGACGCTCCCAACAACAAATTAATATTCCAAAACCATTATCAATACGAATGATACCGAGTAACTTGTCTAAATCAACAGTAAAAAAGGAAATATTTAAAGTTCCTAGCATTCTCAAATCACCAGTCCAATGTGATAATTTATCTGATGATCAAGAATCAATTAATTCCGAATCGATATCATCAGAATATTGTCCACAGATGTTAAAGTGGCCGAATAGAATTAATGTGGGAAGGAAAGAAGCGAAAAAAATTCTTCAATATCTTTTTCCTCAGACGAAAGATATGTCTGTAATTTTATCTCATCTTCTTTCAATGGACGAGAATGAAAGTGACTTATCAGATTTCCATCTAATAAAAGATATGTATGTCTCTCATTTTCCATTACAATCTTTCCGAAATATCAAAAGAGTACGACATTTATTGCAATATGAAGATCATACCAGATCCACAATATATTTGACGTTAAGTCATTTGAAGAGATTTCTCAAATTATCCGACAATTTCGATTCTACCAATTTACTCAAATCGTTTCTTTTGCATAGATGTATCGTCGGATTACAAGAGGAAACTATTCCATCTTCTTTCTTCTCTTTAACCACAACCTCTTATAATTGGAATAAATTCATTGAATTAGATAGGAATAGTTTAATTGCTTTCCTTTCTCAACTTAACAACTCAATGAAGAACAAGAAGAGAAACGGGAAGAATCTATCGGGAAATCATTTCTTATTTAACGATTCAAAATTTTCAAAAGTTTTCTCAATAAATCGTCTCTCAAATAAGTGTGAGATGAGAAGTAAATCAGAATATTCTTATGAAGAACTTGAGAAAATGTTGAGAGAGAATAATTATGAATTGAAGAGGTTAATGAATCGATTATATCTCATTTGTCAACATTCTCTTCAATTCGACGAGTTGAATATGAAGAAAAATTATGTTGAAATTTCGAGGAAGTTATCGAAGAAGAAACTTAAATTTTTTATCGAACATATCGATTCAAAAACTACATATTCTTCAGATACACCATATGGAGTTTGGAAGAAAGTCTTTGATAGTATCCCACGACTCAAATCGTCAAGATGCGACGGATATCGACTATTTGGATTGAATGAACCTGTTGTTCATTATTTCATTGAACAATTAGATAATATTAATCAATTTCCTTTTTATAATCGATTATCTTCTGATAAATGGAATACCGAGAAAAAACATGAACATAATTTCGTATTTGACTATGAAAAAGAGAAAGTGGTGGAGGAACCTGATGATGGTAATTCAGCGAGAACTCGATGTTTCAAAGATCATATGAGTGAATTGAAAAGTCGAGTAAAACCGACAGAAGTTGTTTGTCGATCAGAGAAACGGAATGAGGAGAAAGATCAATCAATTGAAAGTATTGGAGTTGAAGTGAAAGAAAAAGAAAAGAAAAATGAAATGGAAGAAATGACGGTCGTAGGAAGAGAAGAGGATTCGAATAATGCTTGTCATGTTTTAATTTCGAGAACAAAAGTTTCCAATCAAACTGAAAGAAATAAGAACAAAAATAGTCGATTTATTACGAATGTGTCGAGATACGATAAATTCTCTTGTTTCTCCACTTTATACCGTTCTCCCATTCTCGACATCTACATGAAGAAAATTAAAGAAAAGATTCTCATTAAATACGAGAAGATTTTGAAAGGCGATGGCCCCTTATCAATGAAATATCTTTATTTGCCTTATTTCTCGTTGAACGCGTTAAATGTTTATAAATCAAAAATTCATGGACGTGGACTTTTCACTTTGAGAGATATTAGTGTGGGACAACCTCTCATTGAATATGGAGGAACGGTAGTTCGTTACATATTGTGTGATGTTAAAGAGAGGGTTTATGATTCACAAGTTAATTTTATTTTAATAATGTATTTTTTCTAATTTTCTCATTTCTGAAGGGTATCGGATGTTATATGTTTAGTATTGATAATCACGAAGCAATTGATGCCACTTTGGAAGGAAACCGAGCTCGATTCATTAATCATTCATGTGACCCAAATTGTGAATCTCGTATTTGCTTCGCCAATGGTTCTAATCATATCATAATCCTTGCCATGAAGAATATCAGAAAGGCAGAAGAACTGACTTATGACTATCAGTTCTCTATTGAAGCGAATAGTACGAAAATTCCTTGTTTGTGTGCTGCAAAGAATTGTCGACAATTTTTAAATTAACTTTTGTTTTCTTTAGAACATTAATCTACTAACTTCATTATATTTTACTCTTTTAATCATTTACAAATATATATATATCGTTTCAGTAATTAAAAAAAAATGTTTCTGCTCAAAACCCATTATACCATCTTACAATAATAATTACTTATTTTATAATTCCTACTTATCTAAATTCATCAATTGTGAATGTCAAATTTAAATGATTTATTCGATCTTTCAAGTCGGTAAGCAACATCTGCACATTTATCTGCAGGATTCCACTTTCCATTACTTCTATTATTTTTTTTTATTTAGGATGAATTGCCCAGTTTTGGCAAATTTGAATGAATTCAAATATAGAAAAAGAATTAAGATTTGAGATAATAAGATGGCCCAGTGACATGTACGGAAAGAAAATGCCGGGAACGCAGTTATCGATTCAGAAATTGGACAATACGCATTCAGCTTCCTCCAAGGTGTTGGGAAGTGAAATATCGTAGTTGCAGAAAAGTTTATTAGAATTTATTTACTTAGGTAAATCAGAAACCTAATACATAATATCTAATACCTAATACCTAATCGAATACGCAAGCAGGAAGCTGCTTGACCCAGAGAAAAAATATACCATTAATCTAAGCAAAATATCTAAGAAAAGTATTAAATATTAAGGTTTGAAAATAAACATTGAAAATAGGTGAAAACAAAGTAGTAAGGACAAAGTAATGGACAACTTCTCCATTTTCTCTTAAGTCATAAAGGAAACGACAAATTTTCTGGAAAAGAAAAAATAAAACAGGGTTCTGAAAATAATAATAAAAAAAAGATTTATTTCCAAAAAATACTTTTAGTAATTGATTTTATTAATTCATTAAATGGAAATAGTTTGCCATTAGAGAACCTTGTCGTCGTCTATCTTGTTGAAAGTTATGATTTCTTTTATCAACCAATATATTTTCATAGCAAATTAATTTATTTGGCATTTGAGTCTTTGGTTGTAATTGTGCTGAGTAGGAGTTCCCGTTTGCGGGACAATTAACCACAATTTGTTTTTCAGGTTCGTACATTTTAGGTGCGCTTGCCCATTCAATAGCCAGGTCATTTAGCAAAACACGTTCTCTTAAAATGTTATAAGCATATGACTTATAATTTTCAACTATTGTTTCTACAAAAAACTCAGTTATCATTCCCGGGTGCAGTTTTATACAAATTGCTTTAAAAATTGTGTCGTCAGCCATGTCCATGATTCTCATGTCTTGGTTAAGACATTTATCCCTAGCCCTGTTGTAATTTAACGTTGTTCCGTCGAGTAAATGATATTGAGTTTTATTTAAAATTAATTGGTTATCCGATTTAACCATTTTCGTCGCAAAATACCAAATTACAAGATAAGGCAGAATCATAATTGGGAAAAGATTGTTCTCATATATCGTAGAGAAATATCAGAAATTTATAAGTTATATCTTTAGATGTTGTTATGATTATTCCAACATTTATAAATGAAGGACTTGCAATTCTCATATGTAATTAGTCTAAACGATAAACATGTTGAGGTAAGGAAATAAAATATAACTTTATTTGAATACTGATAATTGTACTAGAATACATTTTATAAGTGCTAGAAAGGAAGATAATATTTATCCAATACTAATAATAGTAATTGATATTAGGTCATAAGTTGATGCTAATTCTTTTATCTTAATATCGTTAATATGTGTTAAGTGCAAATACAAAATATGACGATTTACATCATAACTCAATATATTAATATTACCCGATTGACAGTTGAGTGATCCATTGACAAAATTACTAATGTAAACAGTTGATTAATTGGATTGACAAAATAAAATTGAATCTATATGACTAACTTGTTTCTAGATATTATGGTAAGAAGTGAAACAAAATTTTTAATTTATGGAAAGCAAATAGTTTGTTATGACATTAATGGTAATGCAAAGAAGAAGTTATGAAAGAGGTCAAGTCGTAGTTTATTCAATGATCAAAGAACTGATGAAATATTGAAATATAATTGTCAATTCATTTTATTCACATAATTTCCAACTATTGAACCACGTCTTCTTTGAGTAACATCGAACTTTTTAGTTCTGTTTTTTAATTTGCTATAACAAATAAGCTTTGACCGTTCTAAATTACTGGGACTCACAAATGCTTCGTATTTTGTAGAGTAGTTGTTGTTACATACAATTGTAACTTTCTCGAGCTTTCTATTAATATTCGGCTCTCCAGGTTTCCAGTTCAATTTGGCATGTGTTAGGGTGGCTAGTTTGCCGAATCTGGTAACAAACATTTCTAGAATGTCATTGAATTCTCTTGTTCTAACAGAGAATGTACCATGAGAAGTCATAAGGCACAGTTTTTTCAAAATTCTATCATTCACCTTATCTAATAAGGCCATTCCATATTCTGCACAACCATTCGTGCCATCTTGGTAAGTAACTTGTCGATCTTCTATAAGATAATAATATTCATTTCCGTAATATTTTACTGATGCAAGATGGACGAATTGAAATAAATCTAAAGATAATAGAACGAATAACATTTTTGTACTTATAAAGGATACTGTCAATTAAATGATATCTTTATTAGAAATGTTGAATAGGATAATACTGTGATTTCTCATCAGAATTTATAGTATATCTGAACTAAAAAAAAACCCACTCACAATATCGATTTTCATTCCAGAAGTTAATATTTGAATAAAACATTCCGTAACTTTAGTCGAAAATTATAGTTGTTAATATTAGCAAACGTAGGAGTATAATTTCCCTTATAAAACGTTTTTTTTTGATAACACATATTTGAACACCCAAATTAAGGTTTATTTAATCCAGATTCTTATTATGAAAGAACGAAAATCACCTTTAAATTCTTGTTAAATTTATTACTCTTGGATTTTATCTATTACAATTGATAATGGTGAAACTTTCAAGTAAAATGAAGAATTAACCCAGTCTTTGAATGCAAGAGTAAATCGGTCAAATTTCTTTGCCAAACTGTATTATTAACCAGTTTTTTGAGCCTTTTTTGAATTGCAAAATTTGGAGCTACAGAATGAGTAAAGAAGAATTATACTTCAAAATCACCAAAATTAAAATTCTTCTTAACTGCATTTTGATAATTGAGTTAATAAGTTTACTGGAACATTTCACATGACAATGGTCATGTCAGTGTCGAGATCTCGACAACATGCGATCATCTTTTTGCCGAACGCATTTCTGCTTTCTCAATTGTGTGAAATTATTTCCTCTACGAACAAATATTTACCTATTTACTCTGCTGGTTCAACCACTATTCGGATTAGATTCTATTACGGCGTATTGTAATAGGGCGTTTCTGATTGCAATTACTAATTTGATTCTTTTTCGTATCATATGTGGAAAGAGAATTATTGACACAACAACATCATTACTCAACATCATTGGTCTAATCTCTCGCTCGCATTGTTCCCTTACTCCAAATTGGCATTGTTTTTCTTTCATTGCTCCCAATTTGACATCCATGATCTAGTTTTTCAAAATATTCAGAATCTTAAAAAGATGATATGTAGCTATGTAATAAGTGAAAGAACTAGTTACATAGCCTATTAAATACCAATTTGAACTATTTTTAGGTTCGGTGGTGTAGTGGTTATCACGTCTGCTTTACACGCAGAAGGTCACGAGTTCGATATTCGCTCGAACCTTGATTTTGGGTTTGGAAAAATTGAATCTCAGAAATTAAAACAATAGAACTCTAAAGCAATCGAACACTTTTTAACTATTATAAAATAGGTCATAACTTCCAATTAAGTATTTTGAATAATGTTCCATAAATTCATTAATTAAGAGAAAGAGAGAAAAAAAAATGAACGATCAAGGTACAGGTACAACTGATCAATTATGTCCGTCCGTACAGAAGAACAATCCTCAAACTGGCGGAAATGATTCTATTAACAAAAGACCAAGGGGAAGACCACCTGGTTCTAAGAA
>JALJEE010001962.1:0-17727 GCA_023231475.1 Seison nebaliae
TCACAGCGACTATTACTATTTGAAGACGAATTAAACTCAATATCGACGAACAACATTGTACAAGAAAGAAATGAGGTTGACGACGTTCTTTTCAATTTACAAAATCTCAACAAACACATACCTCAATCCGAATTTTTTAAAATACAAGTCGAAATTGAACGAAGAAAATCAGTAGAAAAGAAATCAGTCGTTGCTAAACATCGAATCATCACTACAACGGACCAACCAATCAGCATCAATCCCATTCGAATCCCATACCATCAACAAAAAATTATATCAGAAGAATGCAACAAGTTGTCAAGAAACGGTGTCATAAGAAAATCCAAAAGTCAATGGGCATTCAATCCATTATTGATAAAGAAGAAGAACGACTCGTTTCGATTGTGCATTGATTACGTCCCATTAAATGCAATCACAAAAAAGGACATGTTTCCCTTGCCGCGAATTGACGATTTGTTATCATCTGTCAGTGGGTACAGTTTCTATTCCAAATTCGATTTGTATCAAGTATTGACGAAAGAAGTATACGTCGAGCGGTTGCATTTCACTGGTTGTTCCGGCAGGAATAATCAAGAAGTCAACGGAATTGTTAATCTTCTTATGGCCTGACCACGAATCTATCAGCAACAATTTGGTTAATGATGGCTGAAAAACTTCAATAGTATTTTCTATATAAATTATATATATATATTCCTCGAATATACTGTTTGTTGATTTTCCCGATTTCGTACATTTCAAATATATGTTGGAAGGAACGGAAAGTGCCGCTTTCACTCTAGGGCCAAAATGACCTGCGGCTTCCTGTAAAATTACCATCATCTTCGGTAACAACGTACCGTTCGAGCACAAGGTCGGTTGAAATGTATATGAATGGGATATATGATTCATTGAGCTGGGTTTACAAGGGGTTTGTTTTTCCCCAATATGGCTCATAGCTCTTTTTCTGCTAATTTCATAATTCAGACCAGAATCATCAGTGTTCATAAGCAATTCATAGTCGATCATCGATTGCTTCACCTTCGTTCTGAAACTCAATAGAGTGTTAGGATTAAGCGCCATCGCTTCCGATTTATTGATAATTTTAGTTACCTTCCTACTTCCAATTCTGTACGTTTTCTTCCATTTATGTATCCATCCATTTGATGCACGAAAATTTGGCAAATTAATATCTTTTGCAATATTAAATGCAATCCTTCGAATACTATTAATCGATAACGTCAAGTAATTGCTTCGCATTTCTTTCACTTTTTCAAACAGAATGGTACCTAATTTATCGTATTTTTCAAATAGTTTTACTTTATCTGCGTCAATTTTCAGTAATCTACGATAACTGGTTTCCGATTTAATGCGTTTGAATCGATGTCTGGCAGTTTCCCACTTGGTTGATTTATCGCTCTCCTTATACCACATCTGCAATTTTTTAATATATTCGGTATCATAATGCGAATAAAAATATTCTGAATCTTCTTCTTCCAATTCTTCATCAAGTCTTATCTGTAGTTCGCTGAAATAATCGTCATTCATTATCGTGTCTTTCTCTAATGATGTGTCACACAAAATCGGATCATCTAATTCTTCATCATCATCAAGTATTGGAGAATTTAATTCTTCATCATCATCAAGTATTGGGGAATTTAATTCAGAGAGAAAATTAGTTGTTTCTGATGGTTCATTTTGTTCAAACGATTCGATGGGTTGATGGAGTTCTTCGAAGTATTCTCGACTATTGATATATGAGTCAATTTCTGTCTTTATCAATCGAAGTAAGTGTTTCGTTGTTTTTTCGGAAAATATTAATTGATCTTCCTGTATTAACTGTATTATAATAGATAGATAACCTTTTTATCATGTATTTTCTCACCATGTAGCGCTGACAATTCTGGAGGAAGACAAGTGTGGATCGTCGTTCGATGTTCTCCTTCCGATTCTTGTGCTCCAATTTCTTATATCGATTATTGATCATCTCATTCTATCTATCTAGTTCCTATTCTATCGAAATATAGTTTCTATCTTATTTAATTATGAAAGCATGACTTTTAATAAACCCAATTATTTTTAAAAAAATTATTCCGCCGGGGTGTAACATCTCCTTGTTAGAGAAACTCAGATCAGATTCCGCGAGAAGTTATGCGATGTCGGTTGACTTGTTAGTCTGCTAGACTTGACTAGAATATATACTAAAAAATCCAGATTTATAAAAACATCTTTCTCAAAAAAGGAGTAGAATCGTCCTAATTTGCAAAAAAGGCGAGGAAGTGTCTTATATTACTGAAAAATGGTGTAGAAGTGTCCGAAATTCTTCAAAAATGAATAGAACTGTCTTTTCTGATAAAACACAAAAAGTGTAACTGTCTTTTTTTGAAGGAAAAGCCAAAAGAAGTAGAACTGTCCGGCAACCGGACAAACTTTTATCAAAAATTAAATTCGAAATTCAACGTTCCTTCCGAAAGGAAAATACTCACTTTCGGAGAGAACGATGAACAAATATTTCTCAATTACTTCCGATTGTTGGAACCATGCGAAAGATCGGTTTATCAGTATTACGGTTAGAATTGTTGAAGACTTCAACTCGTGAATTTTTTTAACAGCGAATCACGGCTTCATCGCTAAGAAAATTATTTGATGCTATAGTAAAGCTTACAAGTGGTTAGTTGACTAATGGACATTTTTGACGGTACATAGATGTTAATTTTAAACTAATAAGTTAAATAATTAATCTACTGAAAATAAGTAAATTTCTCGATTTAACGACCATTTTAAATTAGGTTTTTATATTGTGAAAAATGTAATATTGAGTATACTCAATAAGTGTTTTATCTTGAAGTGTTTTATCAAATAAGTCATATTTATGCTATGTCTAAGAAGACAAAATAAATAATAGATAATAAATCAATAGTTTCGGTTATAGGGAGAGCCAGATATCATGGAATAAGTAGGTGGAATGTAAAGATGAAAAAATATTTGTGAAACGAGTATAATGGATCGGATATAATGGATTAAATTGAGAATATGTTATTAGTATATGTTATGGAAATAATCATCTCTCCACATCTCTACATGTTATGGAAGGGATAGATATATATGTAAAAAAAACAAATTTAAGTAGATGCGAAATTCATTTTCTCAAAGAGAATATAACGATTTTTTTCTTGTGAAAGAAAACATAGAATTATATCATTCGGTCGACAATGACTGTTCTTTAATAAAAAAGTATTTATAATTAAAAAGAATTGAGGAATGTTTTAGAAATTAATGTTTTTCATTTTCCTTCACCTTCGCTTGTTTAGTTATTTCCGAGACATAAGATGACAAGAGATCATCCATTTTATATCCCTAAAAAGACAAAAAACATTACAAATAAAATATTTGAAAAAAATTAACCAATTTCGTATCGCACAACCATTTTTCTCCATCCACGAAATTGCCAGATGTCGTCATAAAGAAATTATTTCCTGAAGTCCAATTCAATATCGTTTCGAATGGACAACTTTTAATGATATCCTAAAATTCAATTATTATTATTCACTATTTCAATATATTTGTTCTAACATTCGTTTTTGGATCAATGAAAGATATTCCATTTTTATTGATCGCTGCCAATAAATTCGTTGGGTAATTCTGCATTGATCGTTGCTGAAGAATTAGAAATATGAAATTATTCATCATGAAAAAAGTGGAAAAAAAGAAACTTCGACTTCGAAGAAGGCTGATCCGAAAGTTGGTTTTTCAAAGATTATTTTAAGGAAATAAGTTTTCACTTGAGAGGATGAGGTGCTCATTAATTTTTTATATTGCAATTCCATATTTCTAATAAGTTCAGCTGGCGAATGATTCGAAAAGAAGTTCTGGGGAACATATTTCTCCCAATTCGACCTGAAAAAGAATTGGAACGTTAACATATAGATAAGTAAAAATAAACTTGAAATGTTCTTCAACAAATGGATCTCCATTTTGATCAATGAAATAACAGCATGCTCCCAATATGCTCAATTCATCGGCGTTTAATTTATGATATCCTTTCAAATATTTTAATCGTTCCTAAAATAAATGATAAAATAATAAAATTATAATAAACTAATAAAATGAATGAACTTGATTATAATAAAAAATATCTTCGGCAGCCAAATCATTTCCAGGAAAGAAGTCGCTCCACAATTTCTTCATAAAATATACTTGATAAACGATTCTTGCTGGTTCTTTTGTCGTTGGTAAAGTTTTTATCCAGTCCGTTAATTGTCGAACGAAATCAAAAAAGAAATCTTTAGATGGAACTGATAGAACTCGATCCCTAATTTTGACAAAAAGTGAAAATCCGAATGAAGATTTTAATCCGAGACTCTTCACCAATTGCGAACAAATATCATCAGCTCTGGTTGAACTTTCAACTTCAACCGGTTTCTCTGTACTGTTGGGGAAATAGACTTTATGGAAAACATTGATGGTTTTCTGTTGAATCGCTTCCACTTCGATATTATGTGGTGGATATTTTCGGGAATCCAATTTCTGCATTTTTTGTAATCGACTTAAACAATCAATTGAATATGTTGCTTTTGGTCGTGATCGTAGGAATTGTAATAATTCTTTTTGGATTAATGCGCTTGGTGCAAATAGACCAGTTGCTAACCAGAGAAGTTCCCAAACTCGATCTTCACTTGATGCACTTTTGTTAAATGTGAGTTGTTTCATTAATTGACAAAATAATTCATCTCTTAAAATTTCATGAGTAAGAGCATGGTTAAATATCTGATCGGTTAATTCATTAGATGCTCGTTTAATTTTACTGGGCAACTCTCCACAATATTTCAAAATGGCATTGAAAGAGTCGATAGCTCTCTTGTGCATAGTACTATGTTTATCATTATTTCGACCAGCTAATTTCTTTAATAATGGTGCTTTCAACATCTCTTTCTGATATGACCACAATTTATCCACATTCTTCTTTGAAAACGAACTATTTCTCGATGTTTGTCTTCTACACAATGACAATTAGTTTTATTTAAAATTGTTAATATAAAAGAATTTAATTACTAACCTAAAATTTTCATAACTGAAATTTTGAAGAGTGTAAGGTTTCGTATAGCTAATTGTATCTGCATTCATGACATCTAGTGAAGTTACGTCGTGAGAATTCAATTCGCCTTGCTGTGTAGCAAATTTCTTTATGATATCATTCGACGGTTTCTCCATTGTCGGAATTCGATAAACAACATCACCACGGAAATAACCTGAAAATGGATAAAGTTAAAGAAAGAAAAAATTTAATAATTTTCATTTACCTTTAATTTTCTTAGTTGGTATTTCACCGTAACACCAACCATTGGCATCATAGAATATTTTCCCCTTATCATCCTCCGCTAAATGGATGAGATCACCAGTAGAGTATTTAAGAATTTCCATTGCTTCACTTTCATTCTGAAGATCTTTAATTGATCATTAATTAGTATAAGAAAAAAGTATTGAAAAAAGAACTTTCGATATTTTGATTTGCCGCATCTTTAATTGCAACACAATATTTTGATCTCTGTTTCAGTCCCTCGATAAACATAACTACCAAATCTCGAATATCTTTCGCATTTGTTGATTCGAAAGTATATTCCTCATTTTTCACTGTTATGATCGTTATATTCTGGGACATTCGTTTAGTTGCTCTATAAATTGAATGAAGATTAAACTTTTCAAATATTATTTTAAAACGAACTCGGTCGATGTGACTTGAGTCAATTCAGCAAATGAAAAATCTACGAGAACAACTTCCTTATCATCAACCACATAGAGACCAGTCCAATTGACAGCAATTATCACTTCATTCTTTGGTAATTCTGGTCCAGATAATCTAGAAAATATTAAATTAAAAATTTTTTGAATTAGAGATATAAAATTAAACTTTAATGCTTCATAAAATCGAGAGAATAAGAGTGGCCATTTATATTTAGCAAAATGAACGATATCTTCTTTCACTTTCACCGCTGTTTGGAAATTCTCCTTCTGAAATGCTTCCATTATCAATTTCATCCAATATTTCATTTTCTCCTTTTTCGAGATATCAGCACGTTCAGGTAGGAATGTGGGAAGGAGATCACTTAATACTTTCTTGTCCATTTGATGAGAATTTGATATGAAGAATTGTTGTGCAACAATTCGTGCGAGATCTCGATCATCATCACAAATGTATTCTCCATATTTAATACCTCTAACCACTTGTTGATAGATGAGTGATGTTGAAACGACATCTTCTGATGGATCATGCCATGGTTTAAATATTTCTTTACGGAAAAATAATCTCCATGGTGCATTCATTTCAGCTGCTCCACGATCTTTTGCATATTGTTCACATTGTGAAATTCCATCCATCACATAATCCGAACCGGCACCCAATGATGATACTTTGTCAAAGAGTGCAATATAAACAGAAAAACCGAAACGATCTCTCAAATTGATACTATCACTTAATGCCTTACATAATTCATGAGATGTTGTTGCTGAATCAGCATGTAACATTTTCGTATCTCCATTCATAAATGTTATTGGAAGAATGATGGGATTCTTCACTTTAACTGCTTTCAATTCAATAAATGCTGGTGGTTGTTGTCTGGTACCATTAGCGAAAGTTCTCTTCAAACGTTCATCACAATAAGGAGCATATCCAGGTGGTCCTTTCTTAATGAAATTTCTCAAATGTTTCATAAATCCTTCTGAAGGAGCAAAACAACCGACACATAATGATAATAAAATCCATCCTCGAGCATGTGATTCCTTACTTGGATTCTTTGATAATTGTTTACAAATTTGACAGTAAATCTCATCTCTCAAATCTGGTCGAAGTAACGCCATTCCGATAATGAAATGTAATTTCTCTAAAATACTCGTTGGATAATCTTCGAGGAATGGATTTCCTGATGTTGTTCTTTTACCTTCGCCTCGTATCAGATTGGACACTCGTTTATCAATTTTATCTCGTTTGCCTATTGTAAATCTTTCATTAGCTTTTGGTAGAATAAGAAAATTATCAGCAGCTTTCTGTGCTTCTTTCAAATGTTTCGCATTGAATTTCTTCCCTAAAGTCTCATAAATTTTCGACATGACGTTACTCGGTTCGGATGCTTTGGAAGGTGGATCATTTGTCGATTCAGGTAAATCATTCATAAACCTTAAAATCGTTATCCAAGTGGCTAATGCTGCTAATTGATTCGCTTCAGATTTATGTTCCAATAATGGATATTTCAATACTTTTCTTTCATAAACAGCCGATGCATTTTTTTCAAAATATGTCATTGCAAATTTTGCGAAATCATATTGCATCCAATCTGCATCTTCATCATCTTCATCATCATTGTCATCCATTCCTTCAATATTCTTAGGAATATGATCAATATTAATAATTTCATTATCTGCATTACTTTTCCTTATTTTACTTCCATAATTATTAGTGAAATATTCGCCGTCATTATCATTAAAAATTCTTTCTTCCTCATTCGCCACACCATTCACATCAGTATTCAAATAATCGAACATCGAATTAATCTCTTTACTTAAATCACCATTTCCAAGACATTTACTTTTTGTTTCAATCAGTTCAATATCTTTGAACATCTCTCGAACACTTTCACAACGTTTTTGGTTCTCTTCTTCCCATTTCTGTAATTCTTCTTCAGCTTCTTTCTTTCGATGTACCCATGTAATTCTGGCTTTAGCTGCTGCATCTCGTGCATTCATTTGTAATTTCAATCGTTCTTCATCTTCTTTTCTCAATTGTTCAATCATTTTCAACTTTCTCGCATGTTGAACATAACGAGTATGACGTCGATGTGAATTGAATGTTCGAATCAATGCTTGAATGAGAACTAACGATTTAATTTTCTTCTTTTCATTCATCTTTACTAAATATCTTCGACTATGGCATTGGATAGATAAGACTATTCGATTAATCTTTCGATATCTTGCAACTAATCGACGTGTCTGATATAACGCTTGCAATCGCATAAAACCAACACAAATGGCTGCATAAGAACGTTGTTTCTCATAAGTACGAAGGAATGATTGAATTATTATTACTTTTTCTTTTAACGTTCGATAATCACGACAAACTATCCACGCTTTGATCCAACTTTGAATTGTCATTATTCGATGTCTAATCGCATCTTCTCGTGCCCTTTCCATCATCATATCATGAGCATCCTTATTATTTATAATAATTATTATTTGTAATAATTAATTATTGGAAATCCAATCAAAAAGAAACTTTTAAAAAGACTTTTGTCTTTCCCAATTGATAATCTTCATTTCCCAAAACTGTCGCACAAATTCGTCTAGCAGCAGAACGATAATCTTTTGTCTTTTGACTAGATTCAACTCCTTCACAACAAACACTAACAAGAGATATTATGAATAAATGAGAACAATTTAAAAATTAACCGATATCGATCGATAAATTCTAGATATTCATGTCGAATTGGATAACCAGCTCGACGTATCCTAATGGTCTCCATCATACCTGAATATCTCAATTGTCGAACTACTAATGGTCGATCAAAAATCTAAAAATTCATAATCAAACTTAATAAAATATTTTGTAACAATTTCACTAACCATCGGTTTCTTTACTTCATTCGGTTTGACACATCTGACGAAGAATGGTTGACAACTTTCAAGTGTCTGCATCAGCATATCAAGAGATCGTTTAAATTGTATACCGATTGTTTGAGCTTTCTTTCTGGTGTCAGCTCCCTACACGATAAGAATACAATGGAATATATCGAATGTTTTCATTTGTTAAAAATTAAATCACAACATTTTTTTCACACACGAAATTTTTTCGAGAGAAAAGAAAGCAAGCGACAGTGATGTGAAGTTTGAATAGATTAGAAAGAATATTTCGTCAAACAATCGAAGTAATCGAAATGTATTTATCATCCTTATATTTTTTATCAATTTAATATTACAGTTAATCTCCAATTCCATTAAGATAAAATGAATAGTTATAAATCGAATTAATTTCATGAAAAGCACAAAAAAATTATGATAAAAAGGAGTTGGGTGATTGAAAAAGAATCCCAATGACGATGATAAAGGACGTGCTATGAAAATAAGATAATTATGTGTGGATATCGAGTGAAATCTGATAAAGCTGATATGGAATGTGATTTTATTATCTGAATTACTTACAGCGTAGCCTAATGCCTTCATACTCATAGCAAACGATTTGCTTTTCTCATTATTTGATTGATCAGATGAAGTTCCATTATAAGAGTTTGACAACTTAAAGAATTAGAGTCATTCAATCAATTATGGAAATTTATATAAAAGAGAATGAGATGAGAAAAAACTGACTAACAATTTTCAAGTCCGTTTCAAATAGTGTCGGTAAAAATTTCGATTTTGATTTCTGAAGTAATGCCAAAAGATCAGTGGAAAATGTATCACGATTCTTTTCCAAGAAACCTTTCACTTGATAAGTGACAACTCCAGCGAAATGATTAATACCAAAACATTTATCAGCTGACGATTTTGGTTTAATATAATTCCGATTCTTTTCGTGAATAGTATGTAGTTTCTCCAACATAGTATCATCTGTACCTTTCGGAAATTTACTTTCCTCATCAACGAGTGCAATGATGTTAAGTTGTTTCCCAGCAATTAAATCTAAAATATCTTGGTTATCTGTAAATCGGATATTCTTCCACGAAATACCTTCATCATCATAAGTTTTCTGTTCTAATTTGAAAATATGTTTCACAAAGAATTGTTGTAAATTTTCATTAGCATAATTGATACAAAGTTGTTCGAAGGAATTCATTTGGAAATTTTCAAAACCAAATATATCGAGAACTCCTATGCCTCGACGTTCATCATTTTCTTTCGGTTTATAGATTGCTTGATTAATCTTGTCTACTATCCAAATGAACATTCTTCCATAAATTCCTTTAACGAATGCATCTCGAACATCAACCGATTGATCGATTCTTAAAGATGATGTTACTGTTTCTCCATTAGTAAAGATGCTTTTCGTTGTCAAAGCTAAATTCAATTCATTTTCATTTACATCAAATAATTTAGCTGCTATCGATAAAGCGGAATGATTGGTAATAAACGATCCGTCTAAATTATCATCAACTTTATTAGCAAACGTCACATTACCGATATGGAGGATAGCTGCCAATAATTTCAATATCTCCCAAATCTCTTCATCAGAAAATGTGAGAATTTTACAAGCAGCTTTTATTTGCATAAAATCTTTCTTGTCATTCCTTCCTTCACAATTCACATTTCCACCGATCAGATATCGATAACTATTCGGATTTGTCAAACCTAATTCTCGCTTCTCATTTGATGTCATTCCTGCCAGCATACAATAGAAGATATGATAATTTCTTTCATCTTCCATTTGAGAAACGATTCTTGATTTCTCTAATAAATATTGTTCGATTCGAGCACCTTCTATGGAACCTTTTTTATCGAAATGAATATCGATATATTTACCGAATCGAGATGAATTATCATTTCTTACCGTTTTCGCATTGCCAAATGCTTCCATTATTGGATTAGCTTCTAAAATCTGTTGTTCGATCCATGAATGTTGACCAGAGATTGCTGCAAGAAATTGTAGAATGAGTTTTGTACTTTCAGTCTTACCAGCACCAGATTCACCAGAAATAATAATCGTTTGATCATGAGCAAATCGAATCATAGAATGATATGCATTATCTCCAATCGCGAAGATATGTGGCGCCATATCACCAATTTTTTTATTTCTGTACATTTTTATAAATTCAGATGTGTAAATCGGGAATATTTGATATGGATTTACTGCAACTAATATACTTCCGGTATATGTCTTGAAAAATTTTTAAAATTTATTCGAACAATTATTCAAATTAAAACTAACATAAATTTCATTATTTTTATATCGAATATGGAGATTTCTCATAATTCCAGCTTCATGTAAATCACCCAAACTTATCATATCATCAACACCTTCAACTGATGTGATATGCATTTGGCGTAATTTCATGTCGGCTGGAATATGGTGTTCATTATCATTGTCATCTTTCACTTTCAGTTGTCCACGGTTACTGTGGAGAACCTGGGCACCAATTGGTACTTCAAATTCACCTTTGTGCCTTGGTTCCAACCATACATATTCACCCTAATAATCATTGAAAATCATTAAATCAAATGTTCCAAATGGAAATGTAAAGAAATTAATCGACTAATAAATTATTTCCCAGAAACAATATTAAGATAAAGAAAGATAAATAGTCTAATAGATTTTGATTTGTTTCCTATTTGAAATACAAAAATTTCCAGATTTTTCGTTATGTTTCTAATTTAATTGTTATTAAGTATTAATAGTCTAATAGGAAAATCAATTTAATGGAAATACCTTCGATGCAAATTTTAATAAAGAAGAAAATAGTGAGGTGGATTTGAATCCTTTGTTTAAATTGAAAAAATTTATGGGATTATTCGTGACATTCATCATGGTGTTTTCAGTTTTTACATAGAAATCATGCTTCTTATAATCTTAAAAGTTTTCGGCAGATTAGTTCAAATTAATCCAAGGGAAATATTTTAAGTTGAAGGAACGAAATTTTTGAAAATTTGAAATTACATCAATTGAGTTTGTTAGAATAGAAAAGTGCAGATAGAACATCAAATGGTGGAGAATACTGACCTGGAAAGTTTGCTTAGACATTTTGGTAGAACGAATTAGGACATTTCAATTCAAACCAGTAGTAATTTCATTGAAATGAAAAGTTGGAATTGAAACAAAATTTATTTAACTCGATTAGGATTATGCGCGTTTAATATTTTTGGATTTCTGATTTGTCCCAAAGAACCATTTGATATATACAAAACTAGAAATGGAAATACTCTTCTAAATTATTGTATTGTTTCTAAAATCGTTATGAAATAAAAGTCGGAAAATGATAGAATTCAAAAAAAAATTATTTGATTCATTATTAATTTCAGTTGAATTTTCGAATATTTGATATATTTGTAGAAGAAGATGAATGGAGAAGAAGAGGAAGAAAATAAGATGAGATTTTTAAAATATCAAATAGATGAAACTTCATAATAAATAGTAAAGGAAAAATAAATGAAAGAATAATTATCGTATTAACGATGTTAATAAATCAGAATAATAATAAATATAATAAAAATAATAATAACAACAACAACGATATGAACAATAACAATGATGATGATGGAAGTGCCAGAAAACGATATCATTACCAATAGAGAACAATGATAATAATCATTATCAGTATCATCATCATCTGAAGAAAGAAGGAGAAGAAGGGCAGAAAGGAAGAAGAAAAGAAATATTTAAACAAAATTCTCTCTATTCTTGCCCTCTTGTCCTGCGAATATTGTTATTAGAGTTCTTGTTCTTTCTGTACTTTCATTATTCCAATTCTTTATCATTGTTATCGTCAATGTATGATCAGTATTCTTCATCCCTCAATAAAAAAAAAGATTGGCGGAGAGTTGAAAAGAAAATAAGTCCTGTGTCAACCATCACCACAGAAGTAACGGATGAATATATTATTGATCGATCGACACATGGAACAAGTCAAGACACGAGAAAAAAGAGAAAGAGAGTAAAAGAAGAAATAGCGAGAATTATTATTAAATAAAAAGAAATCATGAGAACATTCCCATCATCGTTGTAAGTGGTAGCAGGTAAGTAGACTTATGGAAATAAGTGAAAATTAAGAAAGAGAATGAAAAGTACACCTTCTCAAACATCTCATGAAATTTGAGGAGCTATGAAAAAGAATTAACATGTAACATCATAATCAGAGACCAGAGAATTAAAGGGGAGTAGACAATTCAGAGAATTGAAGGATATAAAACATTCATTTTACCGAAGGTTCATACTACAAAAACTTTATAATACTACAACTTAACATAAAGATGATTTCATAAATCATTTCTTCAATTCAATCATCAGGGATCGTAACAACCATTTAATAATCATAGAAGGACGTTATTCAATCGTTATGATTACACTAACGATTCAATTAGAACTTCCACTAATTCCAATAAGAGTAACCTATTAACAAATCAATGTTTATAGGTTATTATCTCAATTGTTTAACTCGTTTTAATCAGACAACAATTGTTACTGTTGTTGTTGTTAAGCGTATGTGAACAAATATAGACAGAATAGACATATATATATTCATAGTAATCCAATTCCTTCATATATAAAATTGTAAATTTTAACTTTTTGATTTCAAAAATATCATAACATACTCGACATTCTTTCTAGCATAAACAATTGCTATAAAGACTGTTTAGGAAATTATTTAGCTCAGATAATTGATAATAGCAGATACTCTAAATTTCCAACTGATCAACTTAACTGGTGAAATTTAATGATAACAACAGATGATTTATTAATATAAAACCATCAATATTGATATATAACATATGGAGAATATTCAGGGAAAATCGTCTGAAAATTGTCGAGATTCCGAATCATGAGGTCTCCGAATTGTCGAGTTTCGGAATTGTGCGTCTTTCATAACATACGAAGATGAAGGACTAAATCGAAAATTATTTGATTATAAGTTTATTTGTTAGATTAGGTTTGAAATTGTTATACAAATGGTCTTATTAGAAAAAATAAGAAAAATAATTAGGAAAAAATATTTTGATGTTCGGAAATATTCGATAGAACTCCACAATAGTTATTCTGATTCATAAATTGTTCACTGTTGTTTCAATTTCTACTCGAAATAATTTTAATGAAAATAATAATTGATTAATGTTACATAAATAATGTTGAAGAGATAGATCGAATTCTCTTTCCTGTTCACCTGAAGGAAAGAGGGGAAGAGCTTGAAGAAGAATTTAAGGAATTTATTAAAGAATTGATGACGATGAAGAAGAAGAAAAAGGAAATGAAGAAAAGGAAAGAACTGAGAAAGAATGAATGAAGTTGATGTTGTTGACACATGGAGGAATGTTTACCTTATCATTGTACGTTAGTTAACCTCTAAATGGAATTGATATAGAAATTATCTTCATCGATGTCATAGTCATCATACTAATAATATAATGATAATCGTCGCATCTCATGTCGAACATTCGGAAATACGATCAAACAGTTCCTATTTCTTGATGGATTAATTTACTTTCATATCTTAATATTTCTTTTCATTCTTTACGTTTCCAACAACGAACTTTTATTGCAATCACTACGATAATAAGAGAGACAATAATCATTTTGTTCTTTCTTTATTTTCCTTCTTATGACTTTCCTTCTTTATATCCATCTTTCTCAACTTAATTCATGTTTTTAATATAGTTCTCCAATCTCTTCGAATATATACCGTGTATATTACCCACAAATCTAATGATATCCGACTTTAGTGGCCACTCTAATCTGACAGGACACAATCTTCCTTCCTTTATGATCTCCCATCATCCAAATGTTAATACGGTAATATCTTCATTCTCAATATGAGCTGTTTAACCTATTGCTTATGATATGGAGTGAATTGTCAATTCTTCATCACAATAGAATAGAGAAATGTAAATATGGTCAACTGTCCGAATCATATTGTTGGGTTCGTATACATCTCTATAATCAAAAATGTAAAAGGAAGAACAAATAAAAAGAAATAATTCGAAGTTTTTAGAATTGTCGAATAGAAGAAAAATCTTGATTATAAAAGATATTTCATTTCCTAGATAGAGAAAGTTTGATGATCCAGTCTTTTGTTTCAAAAAAAAAGAAGACTCTCAACTCCTTCCAACTGTTTTCGTGATAATAAATGGATAAAAAGATATTTAACTTGAAACAAAAAACATCTTATTGTCCATCGAATATCTATTTAGCTTAACTAATATACACTTTTAATGTTATTGTTGTGTTAATACACTACGTTGTTACATAACTTATACAATTTATGAAATGGATTCGTCGATATGAAATGAGTAGGAAATTTTGAAAGAATAACAATTATTCAAAAGTTCCAAATAATAACCACACATATGATGTAACCGTTCTCTGCTTTTCGCCGCAGTTTATCTCCTGCCTCTGTCTATTTTCTTCTCTCGTCGCGTTTTTACTCTTATCTACAAAACTTCGGAATCGAACTTCTACATTTCACACATTTCCAACATGAATCATTTTCATAATCGCTCAGTTTTTAGTCATACTGTTCAATACTACGGTTTATCTCGTGATATTCTTCCGAATTACACCGATTGATCGACGTTGGGGAAGATCGAAATCTTTTTTATCCATTTTTCAAATTCATCCAGAGAGGAATTTCACTAATGAATAATAAAAAAATAATAATATCGTTTTTATGATGATATTTAAATCGTCGGTGATACATTTTCCTGACGGAGTTAAATATATTAATTTAATAATATATTTGATGATAATTAATAATTGAATGGGTGAATGTATTTTGTTAAACTTATAAGCATAATTCCTGGGTAAAGGTTAAAATTTTTCCATTTCACGGTTATACGAAAATACATCCTTATATTATGATTATGCTAGAAGACGTAATTACACTCACAATGTATCATAATTGTCAGTATATATATGTTCATCCATACAATCCATCTATTCAATTCAATATGTCAACTTAACTGTTTAATTAAAAAAGCAATAAAAATATGAGATGGTTTTATGGTCAAGCATAGATAACAACATCTGAGAAGATGAGAAACGGAAGTAAATATTATGATATACTAATAATTCAAAGACTAGATAATGGGGGACTTTTATCGATATTATGTTAATGAAATTAAATTACTTGACGTAATACATTGCTATACTTCTAGTAAATTTATTATTAACTAAAAACAAGAAAAAACAGAAAAACAATAAAATCAAAAACTTATCTAACTAAAATATGAACTAATAAAATAATTTTTAAAGCATGAAAGTGTAAATTAAATGTTTAAATAAAATATATACCATTCCGATGAAGTAAAGATCCAGATTGAAATGTAAATTGTTTAGTCGTAGCCGTCCGAAGAATGTTGAAATTTTATTTATAAAAATTTCAAAAAAATACAGAAAATTGATCTTCTGATCCATATAGCTTCTGCACTAACATCATTTTGAATTTTTACACCGATCCTGCCTCACATGCATATCTGCAAAATTTCCTCCTATAGCATTGAAATTACACTATAAACAAACAAAAATCCTCGGAAAAAGAACAGCGACAGTTCTCGAAGAATGAACCGGATCACAGATACAAACAGAACCATTCTCTATAGAATTACTGCAAACTAGAATAATAGAACTTGTTTTCTTACAAAGGGCACAGCCGAAGTTTAAAGTTTGAACATTGGCAAAAATGAAAGTAATTCTTGTGTAATATGGGCAAAGGGAATATTTTTCGCAACGGACAATTGAACCCACAATCGGTTGTGATCGATGATGGATAAAAACCAAAGTTGTTAGAAAAAAATTTTATATTTTGAAATCTTTTCGCTTTTATATCTCATCGTCTTTTCTCGTTGGTTGTAGGTGAATTGCCAGTTGGTTATAATTCCAGCCGATTTTTTAACCTTTTTTTAAACTTCTCTTTTGTGTATGAAATAGTTAAGGTATGATGTTGAACTTACGGGTTAGATGCTCTACAACAGAAGTGGGCACGCGTGAGAAAACCACTGACAAAACATTTGTGAGTAGCGTTGTTGTTAAATGAGTAAATAATAATTATTTTTGTCTAATAAATTTTTTATTTAATAAATAAAAGACTATCCAGTCTTTCCCACACCACACAATCGCCAGAAATAACAGCTGCATTAAACCGCGCTAAGAAGGCATTCCGACAGTGTCCGACGTATCCGCAGAATCAAATCTACGAACCGTCTTTTAACGTCCACGGACCCGGCGACTCTCTGGGCTTTCCTTCGCCCTGCAAGATCGAATATCGGCTCCGAAGATCGTCCTTTACTCTCTCAATTTTCCTCACATTTCCGCTTACAGATGGAGATGGACAACAAACACATCATACCTAATTCCCGATTGCTCGAGTAGTCCAGGTCTTTTTTCAACTCGAGATATTTCTAATGCGATCAACTCTCCAGGAAGCAACAAAGCTCACGGCATCGACGGGATCTGTCCAAAGCTCGTGCAATGTTGTGAAGAGAGACTATCGCCGATTCTTCTCGAAATCGTTAATCAGGTTTTCTACACAGGAGTGTTCCCCGTGGAATGGTTGCACTTTAGAACAATTCCTTTGCTGAAGAAACACACGAACTGAATTCTTACCGTCCGATCTGCATCAGTCCGTTCATGCTTCGTCTCATCGAGCGAATGGTACTCAACAGATACAAGACGAGTTTTTATTCCTCTCCTCATCAATTCGCCTACAGATCTGTTGATCGCGGCGTTCATCCGATTCTTATCATATTCCATTCATTATTCTTCGAAGCTCGAGCACAACATGCACAATTACACGCGTTGTTCCTCGATGCATCGAAAGCTTTCGATTCCATTGACGTGATTCCAGCTTTCTCCTCCATAGCAGCTCGGAACACACCGGATATGGTCTTACGTTTTCTCCGTCAATTATGTTTCTCTTCCACCGTGTCGGTATCACTCGATAATACTTTAGGAACTCCTTTCCCGG
The DNA here is from genome assembly GCA_023231475.1 of Seison nebaliae. Classification (NCBI taxonomy): domain Eukaryota; kingdom Metazoa; phylum Rotifera; class Pararotatoria; order Seisonacea; family Seisonidae; genus Seison; species Seison nebaliae. The sequence goes on from JALJEE010001962.1 coordinate 17,622, forward strand.
CCAACAATGGCGTCAGACAAGGTTCCATCCTGGGACCTTGGCTTTTCGGCCTCACTCTTGATTGGATCATTCTCCAATTGAACGAACTTTACAACAACAACATAAA